>CM040242.1:930936-970662 GCA_022545495.1 Chrysanthemum lavandulifolium | reverse complement strand
AAAGAAGTTGACATGGGCTAGTGGAGAAAAGGACAAACCCTTACGCCCATATGTTGCTATACTCGTGGGACGGAGGGCATGATGTATATGTTGATCCGACAGGGTCTTCACCCCTGATGCAAACCGGTATGGTTGATTTTGTGCTAGATCGGTGCGGTGATTGAGGTCGCACAACGTAAACATGTCAAGTATGAGGCTAAGTATGTGGATATTGGATATGGGTTTTCCTCTTATCATTCTCCTATTTTGGGGAACTTGAAAAGGATGCGTGACCTTACTGAAAGGATCCGAAAGTTTTATTTGAATCAAGACGTTGGGACACGTGTTCTTTGCTATATCTTTAGTAAGCTTTGCTATAATTAGAGCATGGGAGTTCAAATAGATCTCGATTTCCACTAATTTCTTGTAAATGCTATAAATTTCTAACAAAGTGATGTTTATATTAATGTAATAATAATAATAATAATAATAATAATAATAATAATAATAATAATATAATAATAATAATAATAATAATAATAATAATAATAATAATAATAATAATAATAATAATATATATATTAATAATAATAATAATAATAATAATAATAATAACAAGGTGTACAACAAGGTTGATCCACCCGGGCCTTTTCTTTTTTGCTTTAGTGTTACATCCCACAGCATGTAAGATTAGAGATTCTTTTGACCTTCCTTTCAAGCTTGGTATCCGGATGATGGCACTATTATTGGTGATACCATGGTTGTGGGTAAGGTTTTAGAGTTGATTATGACGGATGAACCTTGTCGTGGCTTACACCTCAATGTTGATAAACTCAAGTTTTTTGCGCAGGAGGACCACTAGCGGTGTATGGTGTTTTTCCTCCCAATATTTATCGCCTCACACGATGTTAAATTATCAGGTGGACACATTAGTGTTGATTTTGAGTTTGGTAGTAAGTTGGTCCCGAAAAGGGTTGCTAAAACTATTGAACTTATGGAGGTCGTGGCCAAACTTAATGACCCCCAATGCGAGTTGTTGCTACTCCGTACATGTGCCGTATTTCTAAGTTATATTTTCTATCGCGTATATGTTCCTCGGGTTTTGAGCGTGCTCGTGTTTCTTTTGATTTGGCACTGCTCTTCCTTGAGCGCATTGTCACCGCCAGGGCCGGTTTTGGTGATTGGCGGTGGAGACTCGCCACTTACCACTTTGCTTTTGGGGGCTTGGTCTATATTCCGCAGTGACGCCTTGAACTATGCTTTCGCGCTTCTAGACTTCAATCTAGTAGTACTGATCTAAGCTTCTCCTTAGATTACGGTATTGTAACTCATCGGTCCTTCTTTTGATGATGCTCTATGTACTTTTAATGCAATATGGATATTGACCTCGAGTAAATGCCCTAATGAGGTCAGCCCCAAACTTATGAAAAAATTGGCGATATATATTTCGATCGGGTTACCCAAACCTGCTTAATCTACATTACATCTTTCTCTCGATGGATGGCGTTATGGAGTTCACTAAAAGAGGATCATACTGGATTGGCTTAGGTGGTCTGATATCCGACTGGGACAAACTATGAGTGCTAGGGCTTACTCGTTAGTGTGCTATGTTATCGATTGGGCATTCCTCTTTCACCGCTCTGTGATGCCATGTTCAATTGTCTAAGGTATTTTCGGAGATATTTTTGGGGATCCTGTTGTTCGGTGCGGGTATTGTTGGCATTAAACATCGGCATAACCTTGTGCGTGATGTTCTTGTTGATATATGCTCTCGGTCCGGATTTCACCGTAAGTAGCGGATATTGGGCTTTATGGAGATAGGGACAAATCTACTACCGATATATTACTTTCTCTCGGGATAGTGGGCGTGATGTATGTATTGATCTTACGGGATCGTCGCCCTTGACACAAACTTGGATGACTGATTTTGTGCCAGGGCGTGCGATCATTGATGCTGCACAACGTAAACGTGCCAAGTATGATGCTAAATGTGCGGATATGGGATATGGGTTTCCCCCCTTTTCTTTTTCTTCCTTTGGTGAACTTGAGAAGGATGCAGTAACCTTACTAAAGCGCATTTGACGATTCTCTATGACGAAGACATTGAAGCGCAGTCATGAGGTTCATATTTTTAATAGGATTGGTTTTGCTATTGCTAGAGGTGTGGGGCCCACTTGTTTCTCGGCTTCCCACTAATTTCTTGTAAATCCATGAGTTTTTAATAAAAGTGTTGATTATAATTTAAAGAAAATAATAAAAAATAACAATAATAACAATAATAAGTTCATACCATTTGCATTTTCTGATTCGGAAATTCGTCACGGAGGCTTTGGACACATTTTACGTATTAAGTTTGTTGCTGTGCTTGGGTCAAATAATGATTAGGTGGTGCTTTTATCTTCATAGAGTATGTGAAGCGTAAAAGGGGGGGATTGAATACGTTGTTGTTTAAAATCTTAAAACTTGTTGTATCATGTTGATCGCGTTTGACGTAATATGAAAGTGACAATATAAATACTACACTATACGAATAGTGTATTTCCACGTAAGAGTACATATCATCACAATATGAACACTCGCGAACAAAGATAAATATAAAGTAATAACACAAGCAATATTATAGTGCAAGTATAAAGTAAAGTAATAAGTAAAGAAAGTGTAAATCGGAACGATGATTTATAGTGGTTGGTCATGAAGCTCCTCTTCGTCTCTACTCCACTCTTCGGTACCCAACTCGAGAGTTACTTCACTAAGTCAACAAGCTCCACTTAACCGCGGAGAAAACCTTACGTCACTTATACAAATTTCCGACACTAAGCTAGATTATCAAGTTCTTTACAAGGGTAAAACCACTCGATTATGTTTTAAGGCCCAACATAATAAACTGAACAACAATTGTTTTACAACTAAAACACACCAAACCAATAACCATTGTGTTTTGAGGGCCAAACATACAAACCATCTAATCTAGTGTGAAATGGAATGAGTGTTGCATGTATACAATGATGATCCATGACAAAATGTCTAATGGATATTTAATGACTAATCTAAATGAATTTTCATTGATAGGAAGCCTTCAATGGATGAAGATCATAAGTTCCCTAAGCTTGTTGTGATAGATCTTCATATATGTTTGCTTGTGGTGGATGGAGACATAAAATCTCTAAGCTTGCTTCAAAGGATCATTCGGGGTATGCTTACAAAGATAATGAAAGTTAAACATTATGATCATGTGTTATGAGAGGTTTATGAGTGTGTTACTCTTGATCTAAATGTATGCAAAAGGATAGAGAGAATGTGTTCAATTGGTGAGTTATAATGGTGAACAACGAGCTTCTATTTATAGGCAAAAGCCCTCGAGCACCCACGGATTACGGACCTTTTTGGGGTCCTTGCTTTATGCGGTAAGGGTCTTTGGGCATGTCGGACAAAATCTTGGATTTTGCACAAGTCTCCAAAATCAAATCAAAATCAAATCTTTTCAAAATATTCTCGAGATATTACAGTTTTGAATAAGATTTTGATATGACAATTCTAGACATTTTATTTACTAGTTTACTCTTTTTTAACTAGACATTTTATAGTAAATTTCATTAAACAATCATAATGTACAAAAGCAAAAATAAGGAACTCAAAAGCATATATAATTTTGAGTAAGTCAAAATACATTCTGGGTTTGTCTAGTTGCTCGCTTTACATCCCTAAACTTTTTGGCATAAAATCATCCCTCAGATTAGTAAAGTTGGCACAATACATCCCTCATTAGTCAAATCGGTTAATGAGGATTAGCATTGCAAATATATCTCAGTTATATTCGTAAATCGATCCTTGTGGCAAGGAACAAATTGCAACCAAAGTCCTTAAATTTATTTACAATTCGTCCCCTTAGTGGTTAAACCGGCCAACGTTTGGTCAACGCCACGCGTCACCACATGAGTGGTGCCACGCTTCATCGGAGGGTCGAATATCGGTCGGTAAATGGGTCGGGTTACGTGGATTGATGAGGTGGTGCACGTGGCATTGGTAAAATACCCGTCTTTTTAAGCAGGTGGGATTGAACCGGGTTGTTTACAGGAAGCAATGCTTTGCCCAACCGGGCTAAGCATAGCTTCAAGTATAATTCTAAATTTAATACATAACCATTTAAAGTTAAAAGCGCAATCATTATTATTAAAAGGTTCAATTTAGTTTTGGCCTATCAATTTACGGAGTTTTATGGTTACGTAAAAAATAAATAAATATACCGTCGGACTCGTTTTTGGTGCTCTTTTCAATGGTATGCTCGGGAATTTTTCGATTCAACGAACCTCGAAAATGCAAAAATCATCGTTTTCTTTGTTTCGCATTTTTGAGGTCCAAACCAAGTCGAAAAATTCCCGAGCATCTCGTTTGATTTTTGTGCTCTTTCAATGGTATGCTCGGGGAATTTTTGATTTGAACGAACCTCAAAAATGCGAAAACAAAGAAAAAGGATGATTTTCGCATTTTTCGAGGTTCAAACTAAGTCAAAAAATTCCCGAGAATACCATTGGAAAGAGTTGAAAAACGAGTCCGATGGTGTATTTATTTATTTTTGAGAGTCCATATAACCTCATAAATTGATGGTAAAACCTAAATCAAACTTTCATATTATCGAATCGCCAAGTAATAAGGAAGGGTTATGTATTTGATTACAGTATCATTAATGAAACTATGCTTAGCACAGGCCGGGCATGGGTTCACTTCCCACACAAACAACCCTGGTTGAATCCCACTCGAGCCAAAAGATGGTATATTTACCAATGCCACGCGACACCACCCTCATCGGTCCACGTGGCAACCCGGCCCGACCGTGCCGACCGGGCCCGGTCCACACGTGGCACCACCAGCTAGGTGACACGTGGCGTTGAAGCAACGTTGACCGGTTTAACCACGAACTTTTGAAATAAATTAAGGACTATTTGGTCTTGCCACCAAGGACATTTACGAAACTAAACGAGATATTGCCAGATCCAATCTACCGTATTCTAATGAGGATGTATTTGTGCCAACTAACTAATCTGAGGATGATTTTAGCCAGATTTAAAGTTAGAATTCACGACAAACCACAAGTATGATCTTTGACTTTACTCTCAATTTTATTCCACATCTAATTTATTACACAAAGATTATAGTTCGACTAATATTATGCATACAGTGGCCATCCACCACAATGTGAAGCTATTTCACACGCCAAGATCATGACGAACGAACACCTTCACACACCAAGGTAGTTTTTATGTGTTTGGTTGGGTGGTGCGAATCACCCAATTAAAATATTTTGTTTGTAAATGTATATGGGGTGTATTGTAGATACGTTTGTATAAATAAGTTATTTTTATGTGTTTGGTTAGGTGATGACCTTTACGCTTTTGAAATTGATGTGTTAAAAGCTGATGTAATGCTGAAATGAAAGTGATGGTCGGGTGATCATTACACCGAAGTGGTCGACAGCTATAGCGTATGAGCGACGAATTTCTTGGGCATCAAAAGATAAGAGGCATCAGTGTTTAGCCATGTGGATCGGTTTATGTGAAAAAATGAGTTTTGAAAGTATTACTAGCTTTGTTTCTTTGTTCTTCTAATTTAGTTAAGAAAAATAAAAAGATAGCACTCAAAAATGTTGGGACATGAATGCCGGACCTTGGGAGGAAGAAGGAAGTGTCAGATTTTGGGAGGAAGAATCGACTCTTTGCATTATGTTTTTTTTTTGAGTCCATGTGCCTATTAATAAATTTATTTCGAAAATACACCTTCAATTACGACTAAATTTCACTTAAGACCTCTTAGCTTTATTACTTTTATTTTTCATTTATCTTTTATTTGATGGTAATATATTTCCATAATCTATTACGTATACTATCTTTTATGCTACTTTTACTTTATAAAAATTGCACCACAAAATATATAATGTTTTCTTTTTACACTATAGCAATACATGTAAAATATTTGATTGCTTTTCTTAGTTTCATCACAAATAAAATAAGCTATTTCACTAAAAATATATACATATTAATATCAGTCGTCACATGTTCCTTACTTTTGCTAGTATATAAATTTCAAATATGGCACGAACGTCTTCTCATTCTTTTAGTTATCTTTTTATGTTATAGTGCAATTTGAACCAGCCTACAAAGTAAATTAAACTTAATAGTTGTCTTATGAAAATTTAAGATAATACGTTTAGTTTGTTTATATGTCAAACCTTAAATAACGGCATTATTTTATGGGTAAAGGGTATTCCACCGGTAAAATATATTCTTTCCAAAAACGCTTAAGTCTGATGGAATGTGGTTGATGTAACACATTAACCGCAGCAATCAATCGATTAACAACCATTAAATCATTTATGATGCACCATAAATGCAACTAGCGACAACCAACACGACCGCTTAAACCAAACCCAAAGATAAAATAAGCTACATCGAAATTTTATGCAAAAATATAAAACAATCTAGTTAAGACAAAAATCTTGAATTCCAGATGACTTTTAATTGTGCAAGAGAGAGCCAAATCATCATCATCATAATTGTTGCCGCCATCGCTGTATCCGCTTTCCATTGCTCATAAAGAATTTTCTCCTTACCTCCACTTCGAAATACAATATCCCGATATGATCATCAAAAACCTCATCATCATCATTGCCGAAACTTCCACATTACCCACCTTAGTTGAAGAATCAACCTTTTAAGAGGTTCCATCATCATCCACAGAGTAACTTTTCCTTCGATAATTAGGCTTTCAATCTTCCCAATTTTCTCAACAATGGGAGTAGCACTACCATTTCCACCCTTAGAAGAACTAGCAACATCGGGCATACGGATGCAAGAACCTCATAATCACTATCCTCTTGAGCCACTTTAGTGTCCTTCGTACTACCGACCTCCAAACCATTTCCATCCTTGGAGAAACACTTGTTGCACAAGGAATACCATTATCATCGATTTCGGATATATCAAGAGCATCAAATGGGTTCGATGTCGCAATAACCTTCCCACTCGTACTTGCCTCATTAGTGATTTTCTCCTTAGTAGCAACTTCTTGAGACAGTCTCCAAAATTTTGGTTTAGGCTTATTATGCTGAATACCCCCAATAGGCCGAGAAGGAACAACCACATTCTTTTCCTTACTCTTACGATTATTTACCTCAATGAAACCATCATCCGTCTTTTTCAAAGTAGAAGAAGCTTCAGAAACCTTTGCTGCCACATTAGTACGGGCATTATTTTAACATTATGCTCAGGGGGTTACATGGCAAAAAATCTCAGGACCGGCCCTGATTACACCTAGCACAATTTTAGGCCGATATTGATTTTGATTTTGATTAGTTAATAAAAAAAGCTTTATTTTGCTACGTGGTGAAATCATACTCTTTGGTCCATTTGATTTTTTTCAAAGAATTACTTTTGTATATTGTGTTTTCCCTTATCATTTTAAACACGCATTTGGTCTTTTGTGTTTCAAATTAGAAACGACAGTCAATCATATTTATTCGATCTTAGAACTTAGAAAATGCAGAATTTATATATTTCATGATCATACTTTAATGTGTGACACAATGTAAAGAAAGAACATGTAACGGAATTCAAAACTATGTATAACCTAATAAATACTAATACGGTATATTTGTAAGTAATTATAAATGATGTTATGTGTCTTTATGCATGGTGTAACTGCAATGCTGAGACACCACTGGTGCATGATACCATTTTTGTCATCTCAGAAGTTGGCACAGGCAGGCCATTATAGCTGGATTTTGTTTCTTACTTCCCAGCAGGACCCCCTTACAAACCCACCAGTACCACCTATTTTATCTCATATGACGTAAATAATAGTAACTTTTTCTCTTTATGTATCTTGTATTCTTCCTTTTAGCTTTTATTTTCTTGTCAGTTCTTGTTAAGTACGTGTGTCATGATTCTACATTTATGATTCAAGTGCATGTACGTGCACATTTATGTATCTTAATTTGCTTGTAATCAATAGCTAGCAAGGTACAATATGATGTCAAATTATTGTTTCATTATTTAGTTACCTTACTCATCAATCTCTCCAGGGCAACCTAATTTTGTTAATACAATTTGATATCATGTTTATAAGTTCATTTAGAAAACTAATAAAAGCTACTACGTATTTGATTAAGGCTTTCTTTAAGAATGTTTTAGGTCATTTTAGGTTTAACTAGGTTTTTCCCTCTAAACTTGTACCCTATAACTATAAGTTTTATTATCATCTTTTATCTTTCATTATTGATAATATCGTATTTTTTTGGTAATTTTAGTGTTGTCAACTATTTTGGCGATTGTGTTTTACTTGAAACCAATAGCCTTATACAACTTAGCTCAAGATGGATTACTGAGTGCGGTGCGCATTCATGTCATAGTTAAACCACCTGCCGATAAATAAGCGGGGTCAAGAAGGCCGCCCCTTGCGGGGGTCAAGGGCATACCCTTGTGTGAATGGTTCATGAATCGGTGTTAAAAGTTTTTTTGGTAAAGGGTATCTCCGGTAAAAATTTTTGGTAAAGGGTTTCTACGGTAATTTATTACTTCAAAAAATAATTAAGTACAACGAATGTAGGTAAATCCCACATCTCAGTCCAAAACTAGGCGAAAACAAATGCACCAACCGTGTTTCAAACATAATCCTACTACAAATGCTATTTAAGTTGTGTGAAGAATAATATCAAAAGCGTTAGCAAATTGCATTTGAGCATCAGTCAAACCAGGTCAACACTCATCATCATCGTAAGGGTATTTATCGTAAGTTTCTTTTCACTTGTTCATACAAGCTTTTATTTCTCGCTCACAACCGCCACTTTTAGAAGGCGTATTAACTTTGGGCTCGTAGAACCCATAAACCTGCGGTTTGGTGATAACTATTTTTCCTCAAAACTTCAACCCGCCTTTTGCCTATCAACACAATGATTGGTATATAACCAAAATAAATGCCTTTGGTGGTTGCTTATAGCCATATTTTGATCTCATTTATAGAATATAACATCAACAATTAACGTTTTTGATGATTTTTCGTGCCTTAAGTTTCAATTACAATATGTCTTATCCATTAAGGATTTCGTGAACTCGAGGCACATAAAGTCGAAATACTTGATCTAATTTGATTACACAATTCAGTTTATAAACCATATTCACACACCAAGTAAATATTCCAACATGTTTCTTATTTGGGTTTTATACCCTTAAGAGTGCATCGTCTTATTACATTTTGATTAGGAAAGAGAATTGATTTACACGCATTGAAAGTGATTGGGACACATCAATCCAAGCATTATATACTTGTACTAACACATTTAGCAGATATACGTATGAGTGTGCAATAAAGAAAGAAAGTGTGAAATCGTTTAAATTGAAAATATCTTATCTTGAAATACTAAAAAGTTTGTTAAACTGCTCACATTTTAAAGGCTAAATGTCTACGGTGAAATATGTAAAATTATAGAGTCTACACTTGCTCATGCATGTGTAGTAATAATAGGTGTGCCAAATTTTCCTACACATATAAATATGAAGATATTATCCAAATTTGTATGGTTAAAAGTATGAAAACATTCTTTGAATGTCCGCATCTATAAGTGTGACAAAATTGCAAAAATGTCTACAATTAAGCGTGGTTTTCTTATAATTTGTTTTTCTTACACTTATAAGTGTGGCTCTTTTGTTTTATATTCACATTTATATATGTCATTTAATATATTTGTGACATCTATAAGTGTGGCAAAACATAAAAAGGTTCATGATTAACTATGCCGTGAAAAATAACCGTAGAGAATTTAAGCGATTGTAGTAAATGATCTTTCATACTCCTCCGTCTCAAAATTATTGTTCACTATTGACTTTTTTACTTTTTCTTTAATTGACCATAATTAATTTGGTTTGTGTTATATCTTCTTGATGAAAAATATAAGAATATATTGGGTTTAAATGTATTTTTATTGGTATAAATTTATCAAATATTATATAACACAAATAAATATATTAATGGTCGGTTGAACAAGAAAACTCGATAGTCAAACCTAACAATAAAAATGTCTGAGGATGAATTTTCTTATGACCCAACCCAAAAGCACTATTGGAATGATGGGCGCTAAAGCATATAATTGAAGCCATTGCTTCTTTTATAGGACTAGACTGGTCTTCTCACTCTTACCAATTGTGAGGTACTTTTATATTGCCATAATAACTTTTTCTTGGTTGATATTTATCAACTCCTAGTACGTTTCTAGCTAGGCTTCATTATTCAAAGAAAACTTGAATGGTGACAAGTAACGATATGTGGTCGTTGAGTAACGTTTAAGTCTTATAAGTAGCCGTCAAGTTGGACTTCGCATATAATAGGCTAAAGCTGATTGATTTCTGGAAAACAATAACTTTAACTTTTGACACTTTTGTTTGTCCCCTTTTATTTTTAGAAAAAAGTTCCTAGCAACAAAAATCTTGGAACATCCTTTTTAAGGGGGGTGTCGATCGACCGATATGATGAGGGCTTAAGGCTGGTCGCATTCGTACTCAAAATATCGGTTGGGCACCGAAAAATTGACCCCTCAACCGATGTTCACATCGGTTTTCTCGGTTGTGGACATCAAGCATTAGATCGGTCATAGTGTGAGAAAACGCAATATCGGGCTAAATAGCAACCGATATTTTATCTTTTTATTTCTTGAAAAACACTTGGGTCATCGACTGGGGCATCCGGATCATGTCGGTCATTGGAAGAGAAAGGTGACGCGTATTTGGATGACCTGCGTCACGATAGGACGAGCCTAACTATTTTTAGCTAATTCATATTACCGTAACAGCTGGGAAAAATCGAGCTGAGATGGAGAAATCGTTTTGTGGCCAATCTTCTTTACATAAGAGGTTAATCTTTCTTTGACACGGTCACTGCAAACGTATTGTTCTTACAGAAAACTTTTTGCAAACAGGGCGTCGCTATATATTGAAATTCTATACAAGATGATGAATCACAATGTCGTATCTATTTTCGACATTAAGTTTGTTTTCATGTGCTCAAATATATATAAACAACGTGCATGTTTATTCATATGCTTGCAAAAGTTGTGGGGAAAAAAGGGTACATGATGGGTGGCTTATTAGGAAATATGAGCATATTATCACACTAAATGTTATTCCATTTTAGGGCATGGCATCTAATAATAAGTTATGCCCATTTTGGAATGATACAACAACACGTTGGTGATGTTAATTGTGCATTAAACTATAAATATAATAATTAAGGTTTCATATTGATTGTTCCAACAAAGTTTATAGTATAAATTAAGAGTCGCCATAATATTGCTTGTATTATTTTCTTGTAAATTTCATCAATAAATTATGACAAAGAAAGTACTGGAAAAGGGAAGAAAGACTAAAGACAGAAATGGTGTTATTGCAAGTATATATTATAGTAGGTTTTTAATATATGTGTGCAAGACACGTTGTGATGTAAAAGGACGGCGGGCTAAAATGAATGAGGACTCATAAAAATACACTTTTCAAATAAAATATGTAGTCCCATGTCCTTTTTGTGGGTCCCGTCTTTTTGTGTTTAACGTGTCCTTGGAGGCAATATATATAAAAAATCCATTATAGTAGAAAGGATTGGATATTGGTACCCTTTAAAATACAGTAATATCTCTAATATTTTTTTTCTATTAACTTTTTTATTTATTATAAAAATGTGAAAAAAAATATATATAAAATTTGATAATTTAAAAATAGTAAAACATAAAAAATATGAAACAGAAAATCATAAAAAACTGTCTTACTCTATTAATTAAATGAGTAAAACTGCTAAAAAAAATATATAATATAAAATATAAAGTTTGATAAATCAAAAATAATAAATTAAAAAATATACAAAACAAAAAATCATAAAAAACTATTTTATCGTGAATAAAATAGTTAATAAAGGGGTATTAGTTGTATTTTATGGCTAGGGGTACTAACTTTTGAAAGAAAAAGGAACACACTATTCATAATGATCAAGCTTAAATATTTAGAATATAAAATCATACTATGTCACTATTTTTTTTTATTCAACAATTGATAAATTTTGATGCCCTTTCATTTTAACTTTGATGCTTTATATATACATATGTGATTATCTGCTTTGCGCACTTTGCACACCTCATATATGGATTTGACGAACACTACTCATAAAAAGAATCCATGGCTGGATGAAGTAATGCTTTACGTAAATATAATGTTATTTTATTCTATTCGTTTATGTAGCTCATCAACAATTACAACTGCATGATCGATCTAAAAGAAAGCATCAGAATCAAGAACAATATACAACCAACACTAATTAAGAGACAATGAGATTTAAATAAATTAAAACAAAAAAAGAACCTATTGATTAATTAAGAGGTTTAGTACTAGTGGATGGCTAACTATTAGTGTCAAATACAATAATCTTCACATGATTAAAAGAATGAAACATGATTAATGCTTTATTAGAGGGTCTGTTTCAGGGGAGCAAACCATGATGATTTCTTCAAGATTAGCTTCCATTGATGGCTTTGTGTTTTGGTTCTTGTTTGAGACCGGTAAAACCGGAGTTGGAGATGGTGATTTTGTTAACTCTTTTGCTCTTTCGACTTGAGTTATCCAATCTGTTTTGCAAAGAACATAAAGCATGAGCAACGCGCATGATCCCTGCGCTGCAAGCAACCCTAACCAAAGCCCGGCAAACCCCATTTTCAAGACGAAACCCATGACTATAGCCACCGGCATTCCAACTAAGTAAAATGAGCCCAAGTTAATGTTCGCTCCGATTGTGGGTCTTGCACTGCCTCTCAACACCCCACAACCAGTGGTCTGAGGACAGTTTCCAAGCTCGCATAACCCTACTATCGGCAATGCTATCGAAGTTAGCTCAAGAATGTCGGAATCATTGGTGAAAATCTTCCCCATTGGTGTCTCATCAAAGTTGTGAACAACATTGCCAAAGGCCTAACACCATAGCACACAAAAGCGAAACAATCATTGATATCCGAGCTTTAGCAGGTTGTTTGGCCCCGAGCTCATTTCAACCCTAGTGGACACGCCAACGCTCAATGCTGAAGGAACACATAAACCAATGAAGTAGTTTGGATGAGAATACCCATTGAAGCAACTGTTGCTTTAGGGTTAACTAATAAACCACACATTATTATCATCAACTCGTACCACCACCATTCAAGACACACGGAGACACACGTTGGAATCGCAATGCTAGCAAAGAAGACCATCCACGTATGCAATCGGTACTCGGTGCCACCACGAATCCTTGTAAACGCCCGAAAAGTATACAAATGTGAACAAAGGAACAATAAGTTGAGATTAGTGAGAACCATTGCGATGGCTACCAGCAATCCCATCTTGAAATATCCCACTAGCAAGAAGTTGAGTGGTACATGCGCAAGGACTGAAACTGCGGAACAATAAGTCAAGGTAGGATAATGTTTTGAGCCGGAGATAAACACGAAGCGGGTGAAGCAGCGAGAGCAAGAAGAGGTCCGGATCGCGAAAATGATGAAAGTATGAGCCGCGGATGAGATTTCTTCATCTTGTCCACACCATAACAAGATAGTTTTCATGTTGAACCACATGAAAGATACTGGGAGAGAGGTTGACAAGAACAAAAGCACGGTTCTTTGTAGCGTTATCCCCAATAGTTTCATTTGTTTCGCGTATGCTTGACCACAAATGGGCTCCATACCATGGCTAAGCCTGAGATGATGGAGTAACCAGTGATGTTAGCGAAACCAATGGCGAGAGACCCTCCGGCAAGCTCAAGCTCACCAAGGTAGCCAAGAAACAACATGGAGATCATGGCTCTTGAGTATAGTAGTAAACCAGTCAAGGCAGTTGGTCCTGAAATCTTTCAATGGCTTTGATCTCATCAAATGCCTAGACAAGAAGAAAAAAACAAACAATTAATAAAGATTAATCAAATCTTGAAGATTGTTAATTACATAAGTTTTTACTAATAATAGACATAGCAATATATGTTACCTGAGAAGGGGTTGGCCATGAATGAAGATGATCATCATCTTGAGTAGATTTAGGGGGGTCATGATGATTATTGTTGGAAATGACAAAATTTGATGAGGAAGATGATGGTGTTGGGTTACACATGGCTCAGAATACTTGGTGTTAGGGAAAGAGGGAACTAACAATATATGAAGCTATATATAATTGAAAAGCTATTTAAAGAAAACAAACAAAAAAGGATGGTTAGTTGGTGGCAAGGCAAAGGCAAAGGCAAAGGCAAGTACTAGTTGTGTTTTTGTTTTCTTAGGGAAAGAAAATGGCTTTAGGAATAAATTGATGATAGATGATGGAGTGTGTTGAGATAGAGTTGCATGGGTATATATACATGAATGGGTCGGGCCCTACCAATTTCAATTGTTCCCCATAAGTTATATCAGTGTTAATGGAGAGAGATGCCATGAAAAAGTGTCTTAAAAATACTTAATTTGCTTCAACAGAAAGTGAGAACCGACCCATATCCTCCTTTCACCATCTTTATAGACACATATACATAACACACTAGTATATGTGTGTGAACGATTTTCTCATATATGTGCTGCTTTCTTTCTTTTTTTCCTCAAGTTACAAATGTCGTTAGAAGCCCCTTTTTTTGTTTTGATCCATCTAAGTAAAGAATATATATCATGTTATAAGATAAAGATTCTTGATATACATCTTACTTCTTCTTCTTGTTGTATATATATTATCTTTTTGGTAAAACTTATATTATTTTAATTCATGACTCTCATTGTTAGTATCAAAGATATGTCAGGATGAAATGGGTTTGGTTTTGTGGTAGCGAATGGTTGTGTCTTTGAAGAGCCAAGAGACTTCTGATAAAGCTTATCTTCATTTTTTGAAATGCAAAAGTCCCATCAAATGATTGGTGAATTTTAATATAATGTGCATAAATGGTTTTTACCCTTTTTGTGTTTTTACGTGTTATCTCAGTAAACATGTATAAGCTTTATTGGCTATAAAATGGACTACTAGATTTAAGATTAGTAGTTAATAATGATATTATAATCAATCTTATCGAGTTATCCACAATAAAGACTTGAAATTATATATGTAAAGAAACCATTATATATATATAACTATAAATATTAAATTTGTTTTTCACCGCCAAAAAAAGTTGAACCTCAAGAGATGTAATTTGGAGATAATGTTTTCTTTCTGCTCTTTGAGAGGTTGTAAACTAACTTTAACCAATTTATATGTATATCAGTTCACCTTTCCGTTAGTAGGATAATCTATAAAATTTACCTCTTTTTAGGTTTCCTAATAATCCACCCATTAACCTTTAAAGGGTTTTGTGATATTAGAAAAATATTACTCTTGATATTTAAGGTATGACAAGTGGAATTATTTATATGGATGGAGTTACAATTAAAAGTGAGTCCTTGTAAAGATTGACATGACAACTGCCTAATTAGCACATTACCTTTTGCATGTTATGATAATATTTCATGAAATTAGTGGTTAATCTGGTTTAGAGATGGGGAATGTCATTTGATAGATGTGTGTCAACTAATATGCAGGTACTAATCCAAGTATAACTACTTAAACATGTTACGTTGTTAGGCAAGATTTAGTATCTAAACGCGCTCCCTTTATATGATTTGTTAATGCATCAGGTTTTAGCACAGATTTTATGTTAAAAACTCCATTTTTGTACTTGGATGAAAATGGTAGCCAAATGGGTGACATGAAGTGGTGGCCATGGAAATGTTGGTATATACTAGACAACCATTTATGCTTGTTGATGTGTTAAGATTGGGGACCATATATAACCAGCCAGAAGCTCCGTATAATTAATAAATCCATGCTTCTATTATCCCTTTCATGAAATGAACAACTCCTTATTTTAATTGACCAAGTATTGCAATGTGGTGATGAATGATTTCCAAGCAAATCAATAGAAGATAATGTGTGTTTGTTAATAAGATGTTTGAGCTTGGTAATGGTGCGCGCTTGAAAGTGAAAATCCGATCCAACCAAGTGCCATAAGTTTATATGCAGAAACTCCGGACACTCGCCACCATGATTTAACTAACCTTTATTTTCAGACAATTAAGTTGATCATCTTGCTGCCATAATAATATTCTCAGAATACTCATTTACACACCTTTAATAAGCACTTGTTTCTAACTAGATTTTTAAAATCGATGTGCTCGCTCTAATTACCCGTTCCTGATTTATATTTGAATACTCTTCATGAGTAAACCAGCTTCTGATATACAAATTTTATCCAATTATTAAACTCACTCATAGTTCTAATTCTCCGAAGCCGATCTTCGTTTGGAAATGTTATAAATGCCTTCTGATATCTTACAAGTTTATTAGCCCTTAAATAAAAATATAGATATCTTCCGTTATTCATTATTTATTTTTACGACGAAATATTTTGGAAAACAATTTTATGAAGCGAACTTGCCCATCGGGTCATGAAGCTAGTATAGATATAAAATGGACTATTATATGACACGTTTTTATAAAGAAATTGTGATGGTATTAACTTAATTATCTAAGAATGTGACAGAAAAAATGGCAATGATATGTCTTCCACTACAAAGATTTCTTGACACCTAAAAAAAACATATGATATAAGTTTGGCTAGTGTTTGAAGTTAGGTTTGGAGGTAAAGTATTATTTTGCTATGAAGCAAATACCATATTATCCACAAAACTATAAATAGTTACTAGTTGCAATGTTAAAAGAAATCTTTGTACTGAGATTGCATGACAAGCACAATACTAGCTTTATAAGATTTGTTTGTTATGTTATTGATATATTGTGATTGTATTCATGTACTATAAAGTTGTAACAAATATTCAGGTTTCAAAAATGGGCATATAAATGTGGGATGATGTAAGAAACCAATAATAATAATAATAAGGTGTTCTTGATGGTTGGATGTATGAAAGGGGAACAAGGATAAAAAGGATACGTGCACCCTTTAAAACCATTAAACTTGTATCCATATTCTCTTTTCAACACCTCTGCTGCTATTTCTCTGAAAAACAAAACATACAGGTATCAGTTTTTGGCTTTTTTTTCACAATTATAGTTTCTTGAACAAAATCCCACCTCATGAAAGGGTATTTTCGACATTTCATGATGTAGCGAATTATTGACATGAGAACAAATTTTCTTACAAATGGTGACCGGTTGATGACATGTTGTTCATGTGATAAACACTCCGCCTTCAAGATTCTGTTGAAAACACGGCTTCTTGAGCTTATGCAATGCATTTTTGGTTCAGAATATACTTCTAGCTAGTGCGCTTTTACACAACCCTTCGATGCATCGAATAAAAGTTGCTTAGGAATTTAAGCACTAATTATGTCGATGAATCTTTGGTTTTGAGTGGGGGGAGTGGAGAGAGGATCGGAGACAAGAAATATGCAATTCCATAAGATGATGGTACAAAACTTAACAAAACATGAAGTATCAAAGCAAATGCACTCTATAAAGTTATCACCACATCAGTTACATTTCGCATAAAGTTTTTTTATCCTTTAGGCATCTCTATTTACCTTAGGAGCTAGTATTAATTAAATAGGTACCTTGCCTAACTAACGATAGACGCCATGCTTCGACGGACCTAGGCTTTCTATTCGCTGTTACCAACTAATTAGCTCATGTCCTATTTATAAGTTGCCACCAGATATTGTTTCCGTTATGATCCTGAAGACCTATTCGATCAATGCTTTGGGTATTAGGCAGCAAGTATGGTCGTTACTAGACTAAGGTATATAGCATAATGATGTGGTGTTAAATCCCATATATCCGACTCAGTTAGGGCTGCTAGCACATAAGGACCAACTTTCCTCGTACAATAACTCAATGCAACATACAAAGTATAATCATCATAGTTTGTGTGTGTCCGAACAAATGTAGACGTTTGTGGACATGCACGTACGTGTAGATAATTCCCTAGATGGAGGAGAATAGAGAGATGCAAAAAATGGATCAATCTGCCTTTCAAATCAAACTTTAAAGGACAAAAAAATGCCCACCCATTTTTCTAGTCACTTTCGCTAATACTATTGTTCTTGCTACT
This sequence comes from Chrysanthemum lavandulifolium, assembly GCA_022545495.1. Taxonomy (NCBI): domain Eukaryota; kingdom Viridiplantae; phylum Streptophyta; class Magnoliopsida; order Asterales; family Asteraceae; genus Chrysanthemum; species Chrysanthemum lavandulifolium. Next base: position 952,563 of record CM040242.1, on the reverse strand, counting down.
AAAAAAAATCTTATGAGGCAATAAGAGGAAAAAAAAGAAATATTCTTGACAAAGGGAATAATTCCAAAAATGCTTCGTGGCCATTGGGTAACAACAATCGCTAAAAAGGTGCAACGAACTTTTATCGATGCTGATAAAGGGTGCAATAGATCGTAAGGAACTTATTCTGTTATATGCAAAGCAAGGAATAAAACAGAATAATAATAAAGATGAAACCTGAGGAGGAAAAGGGTACGTATAAAGGGAGCATTCTTTCCCTTTAGGCGAAAAATTAGCACAAATGGACATCTCTAATCGATCAGCATATTTCCATTTGTCAAAGCATGTGGCGGACGATTGAGGTTCAGACATAACATCATTTCTGCCAAGAATCCAGGCATCATAGCTGATGCACTAATGTGTAATCAATGAACCCAGCTCATTTCCAAGATAACACGAACTTGTATATGGGGACCATTTTCAAGCTGTAGGCAACTTTGAAGCATCATGCTCCATCAAAAGACTGTTCATATGGCTCGAATCTGTAACCTTCTGGTTTATTATAGATACGAACCAATAATTAATACCAAAGCAAGAATGCAGATAAAAAAAATAGCAACATTTTGAGGAAGCGGATAAAATATATGACAAAAATTAACTACCATTAAGTTTATGCACATTTAGTGAATATAACATCATCTAATTGTGATTATCACAAAGAAAAGCATCAAATAACGTCGAAGCAATATTATTCAGAGTCAAGATCATGGATGTCGTTATAAGTAACTAATACTATTTACAAAGTAAAGATTATCTGTTAAAGTGTCCTCCGTGTTTTCCTTAAGAGTAAAAATACAGATATTACAACCATACCTCAGTGTGGAATTTTGGGGTTTGCGTGGGATGACCAAGATGGCTACAAGGCCTGGCAAAGGCTACAACTGATGCACGGCTGCTACACGCCTACACCAAAGGCTGGCAAGTTCCTATCAACAAACAACTGCCTCCCTTACAAGCTAGAGAGACAACAATATATTAACACAAAATAGCTTAATTCAAATAGCTTAAATCTGACTGAGCTGCTGAAGTGATGCCTTGATTATTACTTGACATTCATTAGCAAGTACAATTATTCGACATTCTGCATCCGTTGATTATATAGCTTATCCGACATTTACATGATTGCAACTTGACCAAAATAAGAGAATATCAATTAAAACAACCAATAAGATACGCGACAAAGACAAATATACAAAAGCCAATATAAAGCTTACTACGTATTGCCTAGGCGTTGGAGATACATAGTCTCCAATATAAGTATAATATAATTAAAACAATTATCCTGTCTTATGCAATCTAAAATATAATCGTACGTAACCTTGTACTTATAAAGCAATTACAAAATGAAGTAACCATAACGATGAATACATGTAATGACATTAAGAGTAAGAAAACTTATATCAACCATGCATGTAGTAAAGTTGATAAGAATTACGTTCGTAATTTGTTTTAGTTATGAGTCTTTGTGTTATTACATCAAACGATCATCTTCACTTGTTTCACCATTTTCATTTCAACACAGGGTTTCAGCGGCTGTGAAAGGTTTTTGAGGAGTATGGGCTTTTTGGGTCTTAAGTCAAAGTTTCACTTCTTGAACTGCTCAGCCTTTTGGGCTTTTTGGGGCCTTATTAAGTCAAAGTTTCCCTTTTTCTTTCTTCTTCTTTAGAGGTGTGCAGAATTCGGGTTTTGCCTACAAAAATAAAAAACCAAAATCAAACTGAATAGGTAACCGAACCGAATTTGCCAAAACCGAACCGAATCAAATTAAATATTCGATTTTCGGTTTGGATATGGTTTTGACAAAATAAAAACTGAACCGAACGGAAAACAAAATTTACATAAATATATATGTATTTCTTTTATATTTATATAAAAAAAACTTTAAAACTCTTTCTTAGTATATATATAAATTTTTAAACTTGAAATTATTTTGTTGGTGCTAGAAACCGATATAATTAAATAAACAAAGAGTAAATTGCAAAATCGTCAGTGTGGTTTGGTCAATTCATCGCGTTTTCGTCTGTGATTAATGATGCAAGATCGTCCGGTTTACTTATTTTATTACGTGCACTTTTGGTCACTCCATCATTGCAAAAGCGTCCTTGTGGTTTGCCAAATTTAAGCATTGAAGGACCAAAAGTGCACGTAATAGCCAACCGGACGAAACGTGCAATTTGCCCAAACCACCCGGACGATTTTTGCAATTTACTCATAAACAAATAATTAAAATTAAGTAACTCAGGTTATTCGGCTCGGTTTTCGGATTTTCGGTTCGGGTTAATCCAATTTGAATTCGGTTCGGTTCGGCTTTCAATTTTACCTAGAAAAATATAATCGATCTAATCGAATCGAATAAACCAAAAACCCGATAACCAAACCAATGAACACCTCTACTTCTTCTTATTTTCATGATCTTTTGGTTCATATATATATATATATATATATATATATATATATATATATATATATATATATATATATATATATATATATATATATATATATATATATATATATATATATATATATATATATATATATATATATATATATGTATTATTACTATAATGTTGGGTCAATTTAGTGCTTAATGGCCTCTTCTTTGGAATTAAATATAAAATAAACTAAGTGTAAAAATAGTCCCTGAGTGAATGTAGTCCGTAAGTCATCTACAAAGTTCTTTAGAGACGAAGACAAGTCCCTATACTCACTGATGCAATTTCAATAAGTTGAGTTCCTGAATCAAAAAAAGATGATGGAGTCAGTGAGATCTGGCAATATCTCACTAACTTCCTTTGATTTCCTCAAAGTATCAAAGCATTTTGAGCCCGTGTCTACGTGACACAGCCATAACATTCATAGTGATACTTAAATTAGTCGATACTTAAATTAGTATTGACACATCCGGAACATTTATAGTGATACTCCAATTAGTATTTCACGATGATTAAATATAAATCCTGCCAATGCTATCATCATGCCAACGCTAAACACAATTCACTAAATTGTTTCATTTAATTATTCAATTTATGTGTAATCTGGTAATCTATGTGATAATTATGTTAAGAAATTTTTTATAGTAAGAAGAAATTGTTGAGATATCAAGACGAGTTTTAGTTTTACAGGATTTCGATCAATATGGTTAGTTTTGAAAGACTGATGAGATGTTTAGGAATGAATTGATGAAGTGGAGATACAACAACGACAAATTTTGAAGTAAGTGGTAGTTAGTAAGACTCAATTTAAGGTTGTTACTTCAACATCAAACAATCACTCCTTAAAATTTTAAATGTCTTCGTCAACGACAAACCAATCAAGATTGAAGCTATAATATTCAAAGTGAATTTACAATGAAACCTCAAACAAACAATCAAGATTCAAAGAATCAAATAAAATGTAATATTTACAAGAAGTTGGTTGATCAAAGGAATGAGTAAAGAATCTGAAGAACAAAGATAAATACGACCGGTCAAGATAAAGTTGGAAGATTCTCCCTAACATATTTTGAAAAAATTCAATGAGCATGCATGACAATTTTATTTTAATTGAAGAAAGTGTTAGTTTGAGGGGGAGCAAGTTCAAGAACTACAAATTTGGTTTTTGAACAAGCTTCAAAAAATGGTTATTCAATTAAGAAGGTGCTAAAGAAATGAAGATTCAAAATTCACAATTGTCTTAAAGAATGCTGATTTTGAGTTCAAAATTAAAGTCTAAAGTTAAGTTGACACCTTTAAAGAGAAGAATGGGCTATAAGGACGTCTTCAGGTTACAAACGTAAATCTTTGCATTTTCAAGGTTAAAATCAAGTGATCAAGTCTTTATCATGTCATGCTCAATCGGTTCTCATCTTATTCAAGACCTTTCATTAGTAAGGATTTAAATTTCAAGTCAAGATTCAAGATAAGTTAAAGATACTTCAAAGTTTCAAGTTGCTGACGAAGATCAAGATCAACATTACTTATTTTTACTTTTATTTGTAATAGAAAATCTAAAAGAGTAGTGATTGGAGGCACATAATCATACGCCAAAAGATATATTAAGTATATGCAGTCATCCCGATGGCCACAATGATAGGACCCACTTTTTATAATCGTGAGGACGCCACGCGTTTTTTGCGCATCTTAAAGCGCGTAATTAGTCTTCCAATCGTTTCCAATCTAAAAATAAAAAAATAGAATAAGTTTTATAACATAGATTCCCGAAGGAAAATTGTTAGGAATAAGGAATCTAGTTTTATAAGAAAGTCCATGGACTACAATGTCATTTTTATATTTTTGTCTCAACCACTATAATTAGTGAAGTCATTTAGTTTTTCTTGAGATATTTGTTTCATTGTGGCTGCTATGTGGGATTAGTTTTTCTTTATTCCAACAATATCATTGTTACAGTTCATGTAGTTATATCCTTAGCCATCAATATGATCTAAGTACGTGACACTCAACCCTTAAACGTGAAAACTTCATCTAAGATGTTATTAAGTACTTAAAAATGACAATCTTACAAAAATATAATAAAATGTTGATGCTAGTAAAACGCCTCATCAAATGTCATTGAACACATTTTTAGCTATACATTTAGTGAGCGTTTTCGATTTTGTAATTTCTGTAGTATTTGGAGTTTATGCTTTAAGGTTAAGCCATTAATATACTAAATTGTAGTGTTATAATCATTGTAGGAACATAATATCAACCGTTTTTAAAAGTTTCAGTCATATATGAGCGTATTATACCCTGTATAAATGTAATAATCTATTAAAACTATTATAACTTGGGCTACGAGGTTGCTTTTCAGCCCCAAAACTAGGAAAATCGAAGCTTGCAACAATGAGAATGTTGTTGTAAATGCATACGACGGTTTATGGAACTTTCGAGCCCCAAAACACTACATATTTTGAGTTAATTATGTGTGTTTTTATTTATTTATTTATTTATTTTCATGACTTTGTTTTTTGGCTAGGGTCCGTGTTACACCCCCAAATCTCGGTACAGTGGAAGACTTAAACAAGCTTTCGGGGCGTTACTGGATTGGTACATCACACAAGTATAAGAAAACAAGATAATCATAAATAGTTCTCAACCAATCCTATAGTTAATTATTTGGTTACAGTTAATCCAAAATATTCAAATATAAGACCCAAAAGAGATTATAAAATAGGTCCCCATAATATTATCAAAGTTTAATTATGATCCTTTAACCATGCCTCTCTGCCAAGCCTCGATAGAACAAGCACTCTAAACATCAACTCAAATACCTGAGAAAACATGCTAAAAGGTCAGCTAACGCTGGTGAGTTCATAGGTTTATATATAAATTCAATAGTGGACCTGAAAGAGTTTATTTGATATGCGAGGCTAAGATAGATACACAATAAACATTCCAATCACATTCCATCAACAATCCATCAACACAATCGAGATCTCAGCAGGGCCCCAAGCGACTCTAGCCAGCACAGTCGTAGCAATGCCTAGAACAAATGCTACCCTGGACTAGGTCGGAGTAGATATCTATTCTTAGCTAGGCAACATAGTTATAGCAAGGATTGCTACCCTAGACTAAGGCAATATCTACCACATATTGATTAGGATTTAAAGGTACCTTTTGAGGGTCATTTAAGCCATTAATTGATCAATTTTGTATCCGTTATTACTTAATTTCGTTCCTTTTCACTTTTAGGTCTCATGAGGCAAATTCTTTGGAATGGCACTTATTCGGACGAAAAGGCGCGAATATCTGAAAAATGGCCAAAGTCAAGAATCGAGACACTCAAGTCACGGAATTGAAAGGGGCGACATCGGGGCTTATTTGCGGCCGTCGCGACATATCTTGAGACGACTCGGTGGCAGTTGCTTATTTACTGGCCGACGGCATCGTGGTTTAAAAAGAGTAGGGCGTCATGACTCGAATGACCTAGATTTGGATCCGGGCGGCGTCAGAGGTTGGCAAGCCAGCGTCACAAGCATAAGGTGACGCCTCACAGAGTTGACGTGGCCAAGACGAAACCACAATAAGCGGTGACCATGGCGCATAATTAAAGAGGCGATACGCATTTTGTAACACTATATATAGAATCAATTTTTCGGTTTTGAGGAGGTAGTTTTGTGGGTAAAAACCTAAACCGAACCAAGGCTGTCTTGTACAGTATCTTAGGGTTCCATACCCTATTTTATAACAAGATAAGTGTTTTACTTCATTAATTTAATCATGTCTTCAATTGATTGTGTGTATGCTTGCTTGTTTAACATGTCCGACTAAATTTCTTGTGTGTTTGCTTAGATCTATGAAACCTAGTTGTTAATTATTGTTAGGTTGTCTCTTATCTTAATTGTAATTGGCTTAGGAGTGCGACTAGGCTATCGTTGTGTTTAATACTTGATAAATCTTTGATAGTTTATGAATGACTTAGTGTATTTCGTTTACTAAACCCAAAGATAACCTCAAAGTTAGTTTATGAATGACTTAGTGGATTTCGTTTACTACACTTAAGGGTGACTTCAAAGAGTTAGGGAATGCACACCTTACGACCTTAGAAGACACAACGCGTTAAGAATAAGGACGTGACAATTCAACCATCAATAGAAGATAACTAGGGAGTAATAGTATCTAGGTAAACACATTTTTAATCATCATAAGAGCACACAACAATAGACATAGAGTAATCGGTAGAAATACCAACCCCCCAAATCCAATACCCCGAGATTCGTACCTTTCCATTTTCTAAAAAATATAAAAAAGATAAAAAATAATATTCCTCAACCCCAACCTTAGCGTAGTAATTTCTCACTAGCATTCCTATTCCCCTAGAGAATGATATCAATTACCGAGGCTTACGCTAATACTACACTACAATGATTAGGTTCACTTGCTATGGTGTTGAAAACTTGCTCGACAAAAGGAAGTTCCTTTGACCCCGAGCGCTAAGTGCAGCGTATCAAGTTTTAGGCGCGGCTGCGGGGACTAGAATCGCTAGTTAGATTTCCACCTCGTTTAGGTTCCCTTGCTTGATTCCTATCAAGTAAGATTTTTTCTCATTTTTAGCTTCCTCGTAGTCTATCCCCCTTCTTTGTGACCTTTGTTAGTAATCCCATCACTTTTCATCATGGAAGGTGATAATCAACCACCACTCATCAACACACCACCAAATGACCCACCAAAAGGCCGTACTCTTGGTGAATACTCGAGACCAAGCCACTTAGGCTATAGAAACACCATTGAGCTTCCGACCAAGCCCGAACTACGGCCTGCGATCCGGCACCATCCGGTTGGTGCAAAGCGGATGCGCATTCCATGGACTTCGTTCAAAGATCCTAATCGACATCTTAAAGATTTCCTTAAAATTGTCGATTCCATCGACCTCGATGCTACTCGGGAGACCACGTGTGCGTTCTTCAGCGTTTGGGATCATCGCATTGTGTGGTATCGACGGAGCAAGACTCCATGAATGCACTATATCTCTAACAATGCGACTCATAACGACACAATGAGACTTCTAAGCGATAAGCTTTATAGTTTAATAAGTTTCGAAATAAATCATTAGATCTTATCGAATTCGTCAACTCGATAAACTCAACTACTTATTTGTGTCACTTATTATCCCAGAAACCAGTCACATCCTAGCGAGTTATAAGGATAATTCACCCATTAATAACTTTATCCTACGCACATAACGGGTTCTTATTAGATTCGCCAACCTAATAAGTCCGCTATCCACATGGGTTAACGCTATTAATGTCAAGTTATCCGTAACCCATGCATAACACATAATGGGTATTAAATACTCATAAATGACACATTTCCATAAACGTGCCCTCGAAACATTTAATAACTCGTTTATACAAAACATTTTCTTTTTAAGACGTTAGTTCCCCTTTTAAATATCGAATAACAAGGCGAGTCATGTTATCAAATATTTAATATAAAAACCTTTTATTATCTATATTTTTTAGATTTATTTACAAGTTTATATATATATAGTTCGTCAAGTTTCAATATAAGTTTTGAGTTATTATCGGTCTCGAGTTCACAAGTCCGAGTCATGACTCTCAGCTTTTACACGTCATATTGTCCAATAAATACTAAAGTCCATATTACGGCATTGTCGGGTCAGCCAGACTAAAAAGTCACGGTAACACCGGCGCTATGCATAAAGTTGACATATATAATATTAAGTCCAAAATAAACAATTCCACAATCTCCAATCAACCTCCAAACAATCTCATATCAACTCACATCCAAATTAAGTACCAAACACATCCAGTAACCAATGTCTCGAACCCTAATGGTCTTGACACGGTCCGATTAAGACCACTCAACCAAACGAGCCCTAGAAGCTCTTTGGCTTCCCGTGTCTCATCCAACTCCAATAACAACATCCAATATGTTACCACAACGACCTGACCCGGTCCCATTGGTCCTAGAGGGTCTTGTCTCTAACCCAACGCCACCCAAACGGACCCTGGTGGTCCCTTGGGACTCGTTCCATGCTCACAACGCCAACCAAACCAACCCTAATGGTTCATTCATTTCCCAAACACAACCAAACAACATCCAAACACCATTAAACATCAAAACCCATCATCTATCTACAAGCAAAACCTCACAAAAATGATAAAAATGTAAGAACACATGGACACGACACAGCACACGATACCAACACACTTGTTTTCACATTTTATTAGTTTTAAACATCATTTCAAGTCCGTGTTCATCAAACCCAAACCATGAGTCCCACGTACATGAGCTATAGGGTCTCGTACGTGGCCTCACATGACTCAAATGAGTCTATTCCTTGTTTCTTTTACCTTTATCTTTCCCGATCTACAAACGTAACATGAAAACAAGAACACACGAGTCGTTTTTACACTATATGGGTGACCAAATGGAGGAGATAGGGCGCGTGCCCTATGTGAAATGAAAGAGGAGAGGAAGATCTACAAGATGGTGGTGGTGGTGTTGCTGGACGTTTGGCGGTGGCCGGTTTTGTGGTCGGCGGCGGCTAGGTTTAGGATTAGAGAGAAAAGTGTAGTGAGAGAGAGAGAATTAGGTTTTTGTGGAAAGAGAAACAAAGGTGTGTGTGTGTGTGTGTGTAGGAGGGGAGTTATTTATATGGGGAGCCAAGGACTAAAAAATATTGTTTTGGGATGGGGGTGGCTGGCCAAGGCAAACAAGGGGGGCCAAACTCGTGTTTTTCGTAAACTTTCCTGATTTACCTCTCCCGAGCTCCTATATTTCCCTATTAGTATCCAACGAATTTTATTTATATCTTTATTGTTTTTATTTACGTTTCCACGTAATTTTGATTATCAATACTGTGTCTCGTGTTACTGGGTTAAAAGTTACGCTTTCTCTCGTTATAGGATTTTATTGTGCCGACTCAAATAGTGCCTAACATAACGGCTATAACTCATACCATAACTCATTCGATAATAAAATAAATCATAAAAGCCAATAAGCGATACCAAAATAAGTCATGACTAACCGAATAGCTCCCAAAGGCAAACTACCTGGTCTAAATATCCTAATGCGGTTACCTAAAGGCTCCCTAATTTCCGAGTTGTCCTGACCCTCCAGCCTCGAAGAAACCCGCCTCGGGTTTCACTCCGAGTTTTCGATGGCGAAAAGAGTTTAGGATACTTCTTTCGGAACACGTCCTCACATTCCCATGTGAACTCTGGTCCATGACGAGAATTCCAATGAACTTTGATGATCGGAATACGGCTATGCTTCAGTCGCTTCACCTCACGATCCATGATCTCAATTGACTCCTCAACGAAATTCAGACGCTCATCGATTCAGATATCTCTGATAGGCACGATTAGGTTTTCCTCGGAAAGGCATTTCTTAAGATTACTGACGTGAAAGACATTGTGTACACTGCTCAACTCCTGAGGTAGCTCAAGTTTGTAAGCTACTGGTCCGATTCTTCACAGGATTGGAAAGGGACCAATGTATCGGGGGTTGAGTTTTCCGTTGCAAAGCATATCACCCCTTTCCAAGGGAAACCTTCAACATGACTCCCGCCTCACGAAACTCTAAGGGCTCACGTTTCCTATCGGCATAACTCTTTTGTTTATCACGTGCAGTTTGAAAACGATTACGGTTTGAACTATTTTTCTCGGTGGTTTTAGAGCGAGTTCGAACCGTGGTGGATGTCGCCAACTGACGCCCAATGGATCGGAGAATGCATTTTTAGCTATACTAACGCTCAAATGGTGCGGCCTTAATGTTGGTATGATAACTATTGTTGTAGGAGAATTCGCCAAAGGAGGTATTTCTCGACCTTTCGAAATCGATGACACATCTGTAGCATATCTTCTAACGTTTGAATGGTCCTTTCACCGCCCTCGGTTTGAGGATGATAAGTAGTCTTTCATATCAAGTTTCGTTCCTAAAGCCGCTTGTAGGTATTGCCGTAAGTTTGGCGTGAAACAACTATCTCGGTCGGAAATGATAGATATAGGCGCCGCCATGGCGAGATCTTATCTCTTTGACATACATCCGGCGAGCTTGTCGATACTATCGACCTCGCTAATGGCCAAGAAGTGAGCGATTTGGTTAAGCGATCCATAATTACTCAGATAGCGTCGGCCTTCTTGTTCTCGTAATTGGAGATGAAGTCCATGGTGATTCGCTCCCATTTCCAGATAGGGAGTTCAGGTTGAACTAGCAATCCTGAGGGTTTCTGGTGTTCGGCCTTTACCTTGGAACATGTCAAGCGCTTACTGACATATAGAGCTATGTCGGCTTTCATGTTCGGCCACCAGTAGAGTTTCTTTAGATCGTGATACATCTTATCGGCTCCGGGATGAATATAGTATTTTGATTTACGTGACTCGTGCATAATCAATTAACGGATTCCTCCATGAAATGGTATCCAGCTTCTGTCTCCGAAGCATAGGGTTCCGTCAGAACGCTTCAAGAAGCCGTTTTCATTTTCTACCATCCCATAGAGGTTCTCAGATGGACGGTTCTCTTCCGTCAACGCCTCGGCTTGAGTGATTAAGATTTGAGACGGTAGAGGTGAACTAATTGTCATTCCTAAGGATCGAATGAGTAACGGCGGAATGTTCTCCTTTCGGCTGAGGGCATCTACAACGACATTGGCCTTACCTGGATGATAACAAATCTCACAATCGTAATCACTGAGTAATTTCAACCAGCGGCGCTGTCTCATGTTCAGCTCCTTCTGGTCTAAGATGTGTTGTAGACTCTTATGGTCGGTATACACTACACACTTAGTACAATACAGGTAATGTCTCCAAATCCTAAGGGCAAACACTACAACACCTAACTCCAAATCATGGGTGGTGTAGTTCTTCTCATACTTCTTAAAATCTGGAGGCATATGCTATCACCTTCTCCTGCTGCATCGTATCGACTCCTAAGCCTTTATGCTAAGCGTCGCGAGATACTACAAAATCTTCGCTTTAGGCAAGGCTAGGATGGGCGTGACTACAAATTCTCCTTCAAAGAATGGAACACCTCTCTTCCTTTTCTCCCATTTGTACTTAACGTTCTTCCTGCGGGCTTTAGTCGACTTAGCTATTTTGGAGAATCCTCAATGAACCTCCCAGAATAGCCCTCGCTAGACCTAGAAACCGCGAACTTCCGATGGGGTTTTAGGGGCGGCCCATTCCTTAATGGCCTTAATCTTAGTCGGTCAACGTGAACTCCTCGACTATCTATCACGTGGCCTAAGAATAGTACGGTCGGAATCCAAAATTCACACTTAGAGAATTTGGCGTACAACTGTTCTTGCCTTAATAACTCAAAGATGAGCCTAAAATGCTCTTCATGCTCCTCCCTACTCTTGGAGTATATCAAGATGTCGTCTATGAATACTATCACAAACTTATCCAGATAAGGCTTACACACTCGGTTCATGAGGTCCATGAATACAGCAGGCGTGTTGGTCAAACCAAACGACATCACTTTGAATTCATAGTGTCCATAACGAGTTCTGAACGTTGTCTTCGGGATATCTTCCTCCCGGACTCTAAGCTGGTGATACCCGGATCGCAAGTCGATTTTAGAAAAGATACTAGATCCTTGGAGTTGGTCAAATAGGTCATCTATCCTAGGTAGTGGGTATCGGTTCTTCACCATCAACTTATTCAATCCCTATAGTCAATGCACATGCTGTAATGATCCATCCTTCTTCTTCACGAACAAAGACAGGGGCTCCCACGGTGATCGAACTTGGTCGAATAGATCCTTCTCCGACAACTCGCCAACTTTCTAGAGGTTCCTCCAACTCTCTTGAGCAAGTCGATAGGTGCTCGGCCTAAAGTGCAACACCGAAGTTGATCCCAATGAGCAAACGATCTAATATAGAAACTGTCTTGTAACAAAAGCTTATTAAGTATTACGGAATTTAACACTTAATCTTAAGAACAAAGAACATTCAACACCTCAATATTATTGATAATACTAATACTCTTACAATATTAGGGTTTTGCAACCTTGAAGTGTATCGACCTTAGATATAAAACATACGATATCTAACCTAACCTAGGATCTCCTTTATAGGCTAAGGAGTCCTATACATTATACAATACGAACCTACAAGATAAATATCTTTCCATATTTATCTAATAGAATAAACTAAACCGACTATACAAGACTAGCAAGTGGTTACATATCAATATCCGTGGTTACACTATACTACTAGCTGCTGGTTATCTTCATCCGTGGTTACATTCTTCGTCAGTAGTTATATCAAACCCGTCCGTGGTTCCAGATGCCAGAGTAATTCTTGATCCAAGGAACCTAAAACCAACAATCCTCCCCTAAACTTGATACATTCCAATGTAATTCTCAAGTTTTCTTTAAGCTCAAAACATCCGAATTGGAGGATGTAGCCAAACACTTACAAGCCTTAAGAATATTCTCATACTTGAAAGAACAAATTGTAAGCTTGACCATCATAAGGTACTAACATCTTGATACAACCAGTTTCAACATCCGAGCAATTATTCCCGGATGCTTATTCAAATGAGGATAATCACTTTCTACAAGCATATGAATAACCTTTCCAAAATGAAGTTAAAACATGAACTCCACAAGTTTGATATAAAAACCATCTAGTAACTTGACCATTGTAGAGTCCTTGCCATTCAAAGTTCATCATGAGTTGGTTCAAATAGAATCTTCAAATAATGATAAACTAGTCTCTCATGATAATCATTCGATGCACTTCACCAAACTTATTCTTGTATAAAGATCCAAAGATTCATCAAATCATCTCTATCAAAATATCAAGCATCTATGAAAATTTATTATACTCGTAAACTTCATTGTTGAGTCTTTGAATTTTCCAAACTCCTTCACTTCAATTATAAGCTTAAACTCATAAGAAATGATTTGATTTTCATCTTCAACAACTTTCAATCTTTTAGAATCGATGTCTCCGAACCTCAGTTTTTCTTTCTTTTACTTTGAATCCACTCTTCATCCTTTTAATCCACTCTTCTTCCTTTTTAGAATTCATCGATGTAAATCATCTTTATTAATCCTCATACATCTCTCATAAATTTCCAAAATTCTTTCAAATGAGCATCTACTAAGATTATCGTAAACATAAATGCCTCGAATTTAATAATTTTCATCAATACATTCCTCATCTGAGCAATTGAAGGAGGTTTCTTTGTTACAACTTGCTTCCTGTTTTTACCGACCTTCCTTGCCAATTCACCCAAAAGTCTAGCTTTTTCCTCATCATCCAACAAATTCCATTCTTGTGCAGTATATTCATCATTGATTTGTTGAGAAGTTTCAAGATAGTTTTGTGATTCATACCATGTAACTAACCATCTCTGACTAGCTTCCTCTTCATCTTGCTTCCTTTTCTCTAAAGCTGCTTGATCATTAGCTATAATACTTTTTGCATACTCTGCATCATATGCTTCTTGTTCTGCTTTATTTTTAAACTTCAACTCAGTACGAAGAACATCTTTACCTTCCCAACATCGATTGAACCACTTTCTTCTTCAAAGGTTCACCAATAACTAAACTTTTAACTCGGGTTTGGTTGCGAGATCAATAGAGCAAAGGTGCAATGGCGGTGTAGAAATAGATGAGGTTTTGCTTAAATTGATCAAAGTACTTGCGACTTCTTTCTCAACTTTAGACCTATGTGATGATCATGTAGAGGGTTGTGACAATAGTGGAAGTGGTTATCATAGCAGTGGGTATGACAGTAGTGGGCATAATTGCTAAGTCTGAAACTGCAGCAGAGGTCAAAGTACTAACCGTGGTTGCAGACTTACTATCAGTGATTGTATCCCACTACCATCTTCTACAACATTCTTCAAAATTTCAAGAACGCTTCATTCCCATCTTTATCGATACCAAAATTCATTTTCTCCACTATCAACATCTTCATCCATAGGTACATCAATGATACATCACCAGCCCCCCGAATTCATGCCTTCCTCCTCCCTGCTTGGATACATCTTCCACATTCGAGCTGCAGAGGAGTCCGCCTTCTTTTCTTTCTTCTCATAGCTTTCAAAACAAAGAACCCCTGTGTCGCCTTACTTTCTCCAAAACCAACACTGTGCTTCAATCTCCTAATATCATTTCCTCAAACACGCTCAACTTCAGAGACCTCGAAATTGTATTCTCCATTTTTAGCACACTTAGTCAATTCATTTAATCGCTCAAGAATATCCTCCCACTTCGACATGTGTTAATCGGGTCCAGAGGTGGTTCATTGGAAAAGTCATCATGTACCAACTCAGATCCGCCAATTCAGCTTCATGTTGCAATCTATCCTCATCACTGAACATGTTAATCGCCCGAGAGGTGAATCCTTGGATATAGTAAACATAGCATCGACCGGCCCGATCATCTATGCACTCTGCGAGCCAAATATTGGGATTCCTCCACTGTGTTAAGTTCCAAAGAACTTGACCACAACAACTAGCACCACATATTCAAATTTTCAACAGAATTAGCCACAATGGTTTGCTTTTACATCGCCAAGAAATTAACTCGCTCCCAAGAACCGACATCCTCCAAGAGTAGACTTCCATCCAAACTAGCTCCAAAGATAGTCACTATCGATTGTAGGCCACTGTGTCGTGGGAATCTTGTGAGTACCAAAGGCCCAATTTAGGGATGACCTTTCAAATATCTAAAGATCCTCTTAACAAGATTCATGTGTGAGGTATTTGTGTGACTTGAAATCTTGCACACACACATATCGAGAACATAATATCCGTCTAGATGCGATGAGATACATCAAAGATCCAATCATGGATCTATACAACTTCAAATCTACTTTGGGACTTCCATCATCCGGTAGCGTAGGTTTCGAGTCTCCATAGTGTGCTTGCACTCTTTACATCTTGAAACCCAAACTTCTTCAAAACATCTCTACATACTTGTCTTGACTAATGAAAATACCATCACCCTTTGTTGAACCTCAGAGTCTCTAAAAGAAAGTGAGTTCTCCATAGAACTCATCCGAAACTTATCATGCATAAGTTTCTCAAAATCTCTGATAGCTCCTTGTTTGTAGAGCCAAAGATGATGTCATCTATATAAACTTTGAACCAATAAAATATCATCTTTGTGCTTTCTAATGAACAAAGTTTTATCAATCACCCCTCTTTAAACCCATTGTCCATCAAATAAGTAGACAGCATTCATACCATGCCCCAGAGCCCTGATGTAGCCCATACATTGCCTTCTTCACTCAGAGACCTTATCGGGATGATCGGGATCTTCAAAACCGTGGAGGTCGACAAACATAAACCTCTCATCAATTGTGCCATACAAAATGCACTTTTAACATCCATCCGATACACAACAAAATTCTTGAATGAAGCATAAGCCAAAACAATCTAATAGCCTCTATCCTCGCGATCGTGCAAACACTTCATCATAGTCCAAACCTTCGCTTTGTGTATATCCTTGAGCAACCAACCTTGATTTGTTTCTTACCACAATTCCTCTTTCATCCTCTTGTTTACGAACACCCATTTAGTCCCAATAGCCCTTCCCATTTGAAGATCAACCAATGTCCAAACCTCTTGAAGTTTGAACTCAAGAAGCTCCTCTGTATTGATTCAACCCAAATTTCTTCGGATAAAGCTTCTTCCACTCTTTGGGCTCCTTTTGAGATGTAAAACAAGCAAACAGCAATTTTGAAGATCTTTATGACTGCTTTTGTGAAGAGATCTGCAAAGAACCCATATTCAGAAAGGTTCAGTGTTCTTCACCCCGCTTCTTGTTTGAACCGAGTATTCAAATTTCCAAGTATCTGTTCCTTGGGATGAATCTTGTGAACTCGGTAGTAGTGATTGACTTCATTAATTACGCTTCTAAATTAGACAAATCAACATTGAAGAAATCATCCATGTCTTCATCATCAGCTGGAGTATCAATCTCTATCAAAGAAGGCATGGAAGGATCATGTGATACCCTCATCATCAAATACCGCCTTTCATGTGGTCCAAAAAAGTACTATCACCAATATCTCAGAATGGGGTTACACTTGAACTATCGGTGGTAGAAGATGGCTTGTCAATGATACAGCTTGCCTATCGTTGCTTTCAAGAGGCTTTAGCAAAGGTTCATAGAATCGCTTTTCTTCTTTCAATTTCTTCTCACCGACAATCGAGTTATCTATCAACAACTCATCCTTATCTTGATGATGATTAACATTGCTCCATCTTTCAAGATTTCATCATCAAGTGGGACTTTGCTTATCAATGATGGAAGGAACAAACCAGCTTTCTTCTTCAAAGGTTCACCAATAACTAAACTTTTAACTCTGGGTTTGGTTGCAGTAGACTGAACAGATAAAGCAGGTGCAATGGCAGGTGTAGAAATAGATGAGGTTTTGCTTAAATTGATCAAAGTACTTGCAGCTTCTTTCTCAACTTCTTTAGACTTATGTGATGATACATAGAGGGTTGTGACAATAGTGGAAGTGGTTATGATAGCAGTGGGTATGACAGTAGTGGGCATAATTGCTAAGTCTGAAACTGCAGCAGAGGTCAAAGTACTAACCGTGGTTGCAGACTTACTATCAGTGATTGTATCCTGCACTACTTCATCTTCTACAACATTCTTCAAAATTTCAAGAACTGCTTCATTCCTATCTTTATCGACACCGAAAATTCATTTTCCACTATCAACATCTTCATCCATAGGTACATCAATGGATACATCACCACCTCCCCGAATTCATGCCTTCCTCCCCCTGCTTGGATACATCTTCCACATTCGCAGCCGCAGAGAGTCCGCCTTCTTTTCTTTCTTCTCATAGCTTTCAAAACAAAGAACCCTGTGTCGCCTTACTTTCTCCAAAACCAACACTCGTGCTTCAATCTCCTAATATCATTTCCAAAACACAACAACTTACAGAGACCTGAAATTGTATTCTCCATTTTAGCACACTTAGTCACAATTAATTTAATCTGCTCAAGAATATCCTCCCACTTAGACCTCGTTAACCGGTCCGGAGGTGGTTCATTGAAAAGTCATCATGTACCAACTCGTGATCCGCCAATTAAGTTTCATGTTGCAATCATCCTCATCACTTGAGCTGTGTTAATCGCTCCGAGAGTGAATCCTTGATATAGTAAACATAGCATCGGACCGGCCCGATCATCTATGCACCTCAGTGAGCCAACCGGTTGGCTAGGATTCCTCCACTGTGTTAAGTTCCAAAGAACTGACCACAACAACTAGCGTACCACATATTCAGCTTCGCTTGTAGAATTAGCCACAATGGTTTGCTTTTACACCGCCAAGAAATTAACTGCTTCCCAAGAACCCGACATCCTCCAAGAGAGACTTCCTATCCAAACTAGCTCCAAGATAGTCACTATCGATGTAGGCCACCAGTCAAAAAGGGAATCCTTAGAGTACCAAAGGCCCAATTTAGGATGACCTTTCAAATATCTAAAGATCCTCTTAACAAAGATTCATGTGTGAGGTATTTGGTGTGACTTGAAATCTTGCACACACACATACCGAGAACATAATATCCGGTCTAGATGCAGATGAGATACATCAAAGATCCAATCATGGATCTATACAACTCAAATCTACTTTGGGACTTCCATCATCCTGCAGCGTAGGTTTCGAGTCTCCATAGCGTACTTGCACTTTACATCTTGAAACCCAAACTTCTTCAAAACATCTCACATACTTGTCTTGACTAATGAAAATACCATCAGTCCTTTGTTGAACCTCAGTAGTCTAAAAAAGAAAGCGAGTTCTCCCATAGAACTCATCTCAAACTTATCATGCATAAGTTTCTCAAAATCTCTGATAGCTCCTTGTTTGTAGAGCCAAAGATGATGTCATCTACATAAACCCGAACCAATAAAATATCATCTTTGTGCTTTCTAATGAACAAAGTTTTATCAATCACCCTCTTTAAACCCATTGTCCATCAAATAAGTAGACAGCATTCATACCATGCCCCAGGAGCCCGATGTAGCCCATACATTGCCTTCTTCACCGTGAGACCTTATCGTGATGATCAGATCTTCAAAACCAGGAGGTTGACAAACATAAACCTCCTCATCAATTGTGCCATACAAAAATGCACTTTTAACATCCATCTGATACACAACAAAATTCTTGAATGAAGCATAAGCCAAAAACAATCTAATAGCCTCTATCCTTGCGACTGGTGCAAACACTTCATCATAGTCCAAACCTTCAGTTTGTGTATATCCTTGAGCAACCAACCTTGATTTGTTTCTTACCACAATTCCTCTTTCATCCCTCTTGTTTCTGAACACCCATTTAGTCCCAATAGCCCTCTTCCCATTTGGAAGATCAACCAATGTCCAAACCTCTTGAAGTTTGAACTGAAGAAGCTCCTCTTGCATTGATTCAACTCACCTTCTTCTGATAAAGCTTCTTCCACTCTTTGGCTCTTTTGAGATGTAAAACAAGCAAACAGCAATTTTGAAGATCTTATGATCGTTTCTTTTGTGAAGAGATCTTGCAAAGAACCCATAAATTCGAGAAAGGGTTCAAAGAGTTCTTCACCGCTTCTTGTTTGAACCGAGTATTCAAATTTCCAAGTATCATTCCTTGGGATGAATCTTGTGAATCTCGGTAGTAGTGATTGACTTTCATTAATTACGCTTCTAAATTAGACAAATCAAGATTGAAGAAATCATCCATGTCTTCATCATCGCTGGGAGTATCAATCTCATCAAAGCAGCATGGAAAGATCATGGATACTCTTCATCATCAACACCGTCTTTTCATGTGGTCCAAAGAAAGTATTATCACCAATATCTCAGAGTCGGGGTTACACTTGAACTATCGCAGGTAGAAGATGGCTTGTCACCATTCTGGTTGGCCTATCGCTTTCAAGAGGGCTTAGCGTTGCTTGCAGATCGCTTTTTCTTCTTTTCAATTTCTTCACCGACATCGAGTTATCTATCAACAACTCATCCTTATCTTGATGATGATTAACATTGCCTCCATCTTTCAAGATTTCATCATCGATGGGACTTTGCTTATCAATGATGGAAGGAACAAAACCAATCCACTTTTCAACTAAATAGAACTCCTTTGGAGAATCGCTTCCTTGAAGGTGTCTCTCTCGAATCCTTTTGGTACTGTGACAAACATTAGTGGAAGTTCCCGCAATGATAGGCTCATAATTCATAGATTTGGTTAGCATATCAATGTTAAATGTACCCGATCTGGTCCTTTGGTCTCAACACTAGAGTCTTTCACTTGAATTGAACATGTAAGTTCTCTTCAACAATTCTAGTCCTCCTATTGTATACTCTAAAGGCTTTGCTATTAAGGAATAGCCTAAAAAGTATCCATCATCCGCTTTTTCTTGAAACTTGCCTAGGTAGTCTATGGTATTCAAGATGGTAACAGACACCCAAAAGGTTTTAGGAATGCAATCATTGGCTTCCTATAATGTAACATTCATAGGGGTCTTGTTACGAGGCTTCACTACCTTACTGCTTTGCACATAACATGCAATTCCTACAAACTTCAAATTTCAAAAAGTAGTTGGTAACTTAGATTCCGACAACATGGTCCTAGCACCTTTCAATTAGTGTTCTATTTTCCTTTCGCCACACCATTCTCGCTGTGGTGTTCTAGCAACACTAAACTGCCTTTTCAATACCTTTAGCTACACATAACCCGATTCATCACATCATTCTTAACTTCGGCCCATTATCACATCGATTACTTTGACCTTATGGTTTACTAGATTTTCTATCTTAGTAATGAAACTCTTAAGAATCTCACTAGTCTCACTCTTAGTAGCCAAAAAGTATACCCAAGAAAATCTACTATAATCATCAAGGATAACTAGGCAACATCGCTTATGGTTCAAGCTTCTAACAAAGGTAGGTCCAAATAAGTCCATATGAAGCATAAACAATGGTTGTGTTATGGTGTTTACTGCTTTTGGTCTTACAAGAAGCCCTATGTTGTTTTCCTTTTGACAGCACACACAAATCCTTACACTCAAAAACCTTAGGGTAACCTCTCACAAAGTTTCCTTTACCGCTTTATTGGTTGTTTTGTAATTGAGATGACCTAGTCTTCTATGCCACAATATTGACTCATCTACGATGTTTTAGCAAACAAACATAAGGACCTATTAGAAGAACATCTTTAGATCAATACAATATATATTTTCCTTCCTAGGTACCCTAAGTTGTATAAACTTCATCGAGCATCTTAAACTCAGAGACAACACCACACACTCGCTTCCCAAAAAGTACTCGCTTTTTCTTATCACACATTTGAGAAACACTCAATAAATTGTACTTAAGTCCTCAGACCAAATAGACTTTTCAAAGTCTAAATTTCTGCTCGATTGTTCCTCCGTCAAGCATCTTTCCTCCTCCTTCGATCATTGCCAAATGCCACATATCCTCCATCAAAAGCTTCAAAATCTTCCAGATTGCTTCCATCCTAAGTCATGTGCCTGAGCAACCACTATCAAAAACTCCTTTATCTTTAGCTCATTTGAAGATTGCCCGCATATTAAATTACATGTTAGTTCTTTTGTGGACCCAAGCCAACATCGACTTGGTTTGCCCTGCATCAAAAATATTCAAATTTCTTTAGGTCCATTGATGCACAACTGACATGTGGTAAAACCTTGGTCTTAGGCTTCCATTGCTAACTAGTCAGAGGCCTTAAAGATAAAATGATTTCCAACCACCGATCGGTTATCACCTTTGGAATTTTTAAAATTTCTTTTGAATCGTTGATGATATTTTGCTTATCGGTGGTTTGATGTCGCTAGCCGTGTTTACATTTTGCTTAGCAAAGGTTGGAACCCATTTAGGTGCAAGAAGGACAATTGATTTTGTTTTCCCATTCTCATTAACACCGCTCTAGGAATCAGTTACTTGTTAGGATGAGGGTTTGATTTTCTTGAAAAGTTTTGATGATTTACCTCCTCCAATGATTCCAAATCGGTAATTTCTCCAGAAGTGCTCAAACTACCACGCTTATAACAAGCTTTCTTGACACATTGAAACTCATCACCCAACTGCTAGAAATTAGACCATTTAAGCTTCTTTGATTACCCTAGGTTTATATTGTTTCATCTGCTCCTAGGTATTTC
>CM040242.1:740164-930836 GCA_022545495.1 Chrysanthemum lavandulifolium | reverse complement strand
GTTGGACCTTCATTTCTTAATCTAACCTTCTCTTTGTTTTCTCTCCTTTCTCTCTCTAGAAAGGATCCATCTCCCACTATATCTCTAATTTCTTGCTAAGATTCAAACCATATAATTGATTGTTTGTGTGTTACAATAACCAATATCCAACAATTGGTATCAAGAGCCATGGTTAGATCATAAAGATTTGTTATTTGTGTGTTTTGTTGGTTCTAATTCTATACCCTAAAAGTGTTATAGTTTGAATTCTGTTAGTACTTTTGTGTTTAGAATCATCATAAGTGCTTAGGTTTTGGTTTGAAAGGCTTAATTTATCTTGGTTATAGTGTTTTAGATTGGAAAAGTTTAGTTTTGAAGAGTTTCAAAGAAGCGGTTTGAGTCTCCTACTATTTTCTTGTATGCGGTTTGATGTCATTTGGGTGCGATTTGATCTGATCAATGAAATGATTTGTCAAGTTCTTGGATGCGATTTGTCTAGATTCATTGTATCGAAAGCGGTTTGACTTAAGCAATTTGACTTAAGCGGTTTGACGTAAGCGGTTTGACATAAGCGGTTTGACTTAAGCGGTTTGACTTAAGCGGTTTGACTCAAGCGGTTTGTGTTTAGCGCTTTGGCATAAGCTGTTTGACTTAAGCGGTTTGACTCAAGCGGTTTGTCTTGACGGTTTGATCTAGCGGTTTGATAAAGCGATTTGAGTTAAGCGGTTTAATAAGCGGTTTGATAAAAGCGGTTTGATTTAAGCGGTTTGTATTCAGCGGTTTGACAATCTGCGATTTCACCAATCGATTTGATCAAAAGCGAGTTTTGACTTTTCGGTTTGACTACTTGCGGTTTGACCACTTGCGGCTTGACCAAAGTTGACTTTTACATCAAAACTTCAGCGGCCATAACTTTTGAACCGTAACTCCGTTTTCGATGAAATACACATCAAAATGTTGGAGCAGCTGAACCGAGTTAGAACTAGTTAAAAGTCGGATATTCGACCAAGAACGGTTAAGAACTAGCTATTCCGGCCAAGAACTAGTTAGATCGAAATAGAATCCGACTATTTGGCCAAGAACCGATTAGATCCAACTAAGAGCGCCTATTCAGGCCTGAACCGGCTAAACGGTTAGAACCAAATAAGAACTAGCCATTCCGACCAATAACCGGTAAGAACCGATTAAGAACATGCAATTTTGGCGGGGAACGGTTAAATCCAGCTAAGAACTATCAATTCCTGTTAGGATTTAGAAAATCCATAATGAAGTGTCGGTCACCCCAACCATTGTCTAGAATATGTTAGCTCATAGACATTAAGTTATCTATTAGTTAGTTAGTGAGTTAGAGTAACACCGTGGAGGACGGAAGGGTCTTTACCAGCTGTATGCACGATCCGGCCCAGAAAGAGTGCGTATTTAAAACTATAAATACCTCTACCTCCCAGGTAGAGGTTGGACCTTCATTTCTTAATCTAACCTTCTCTTTGTTTTTCTCTCACTTTCTCTCTCTAGAAAGGATCCCATCTCCCAATTTCTCTCTCTAATTTCTTGCAGAGATTCGAACCATATAATTGATTGTTTATGTGTTACAATAACCAATATCCAACAATTAGTATCAAGAGCCATGGTTAGATCATAAAGATTTGTTATTTGTGTGTTTTGGTGGTTCGCATTCTATACCCGAAAAGAGTTAAAGTTTGAATTTTGTTAGTACTTTTTTGTTTAGAATCATCATAAGTGCTTAGGTTTTGATTTACAGGGCTTAATTCATCTTGGTTATAGTGTTTTGGATTGGAAAAGTTTAGTTTTTAAAGAGTTTCAAGGAAGCGGTTTGAGTCTCGTACTATTTTCTTGTATGCGGTTTGATGTCATTTGGGTGCAATTTTATCTGATCAACGAAGCAATTTGTCAAGTTCTTGGATGCGGTTTGTCTAGATTCATTGTATCGAAAGCGGTTTGACTTAAGCGGTTTGACTTAAGCGGTTTGACGTAAGCGGTTTGACATAAGCGGTTTGACATAAGCGGTTTGACTTAAGCGGTTTGACTCAAGCGGTTTGACGTAAGCGGTTTGACATAAGCGGTTTTGACATAAGCGGTTTGACATAAGCGGTTTGACTTAAGCGGTTTGACTTAAGCGGTTTGACTCAAGCGGTTTATCTTTAGCGGTTTGACATAAGCGGTTTGACTTAGCGGTTTGACTCAGCGGTTTGTCTTGACGGTTTGATCTAAGCGGTTTGATAAGCGGTTTGAGTTAAGCGGTTTAATAAGCGGTTTGATAAAAGCGGTTTGATTCAGCGGTTTGTATTCTAGCGGTTTGACAATCCTGCGATTTCACCAATGCGATTTGATCAAAAAGCGAGTTTGAGTTTTCGGTTTGACTACTTGCGGTTTGACCACTTGCGGCTTGACCAAAGTTGACTTTTACATCAAAACTTGAAAGCGGCCATAACTTTTGAACCGTAACTCCGTTTCGTGAAATACTGTCAAAATATTTGAACGACTGAACAGTGGGAACCGTTAGAACTAGTTAGGAGCGGATATTACGGCCAAGAACGATTAAGAACTAGCTATACTGGGCCAAGAACCGGTTAGATCCAAATAGAAACACTGCTATTCCGGCCAAGAACCGGTTAGATCCGACTAGGCTGTCTATTCCGGCCACGAACCAGCACAAACCGGTTAGAACGAGATAAGAACTAGCCATTCCGGCCAATAACGGTGAGAACCGATTAAGAACATGCTATTTTAGCCAAGAACCGGTTAGATCCAGCTAAAGCGCCTATTCTGTTAGGATTTAGAAAATCCATAATGAAGTGTCGTTCACCCCAACTGTTGTCTAGCATATGTTAGCTCATAGACATTAAATTATCAATTAGTTAGTTAGTTAGTTAGTTAGTTAGAGTAACACCATGGAGGACGACAGGACTTTACCTTGTATGCGATCCACGGCCGAAAGAGGCGTATTATGTAAAACTATAAATACCTCTACCTCCCAAAGTAGAGGGTTGGACCATTCATTTCTTAATCTAACATTCTTTTGTTTTCTCTCACTTTCTCTCTAGAAAGGATCCCATCTCTACTTTCTCTCTCAAAGTTTCTTGCTAAGATTCGAACCATATAATTGATTGTTTTTGTGTTACAATAACCAATATCCAATAATTGGTATCAAGAACCATGGTTAGATCATTAAGATTTGTTATTTTTGTGTTTGGTTGGTTCAAATTCTATACCCTAAAAGTGTTAAAGTCTGAATTTTGATAGTAATTTTGTGTTTAGAATCATCATAAGTGCTTAGGTTTTGGTTTGGAAGTCTTAATTTATCTTTGTTATAGTGTTTTGGATTGGAAAAGTTTAGTTTTTGAAGAGTTTCAAGGAAGCGGTTTGAGTCTCGTACTATTTTCTTGTATGCGGTTGTATGTCATTTGGGTGCGATTTGATCGGATAAAGGAAGCGATTTGTCAAGTTCTTGGATGCGGTTTATCTAGATTCGTTTTATCGGAAGCGGTTTGACTTAAGCGGTTTGACTTAAGTGGTTTAACGTAAGCGGTTTAACATAAGCGGTTTGACTTAAGTGGTTTGACGCAAGCGGTTTGTCTTTAGCGGTTTGACATAAGCTATTTGACTTAAGCAGTTTGAATCAAGTGGTGTGTCTTCAGCGATTTGATCTAAGCGGTTTGATAAAAAGCGGTTTGAGTTAAGCGGTTTGATAAAAAGCGGTTTGGTTTAAGCTGTTTGTATTTCAACGGTTTGACAATCCTGCGATTTGACCACTGTGATTTGATCAAAAAAACTAAGTTTTGACTTTTACGGTTTGACTACTTGTGGTTTGACCACTTGCGACTTGACATAAGCTGACTTTTTACGTTAAAACTTCAAACGGCCATAACTTTTGAACCGTAACTCCGTTTTTAGCGAAATACCTATCAAAGCGGCCGAACGGCTGAACGATGGGATCGGTTAGAACTAGTTAAGAACTGATATTGTGGCCAAGAACCAGTTAGAACCATTTAATAACTAGCTATTCCGGCCAACAAATAGTTAGCTCCAAATAGGAACCAGCTATTCCGGCCAAGAACCAGTTAGATCTAGCTATGAACTGTCTATTCTCACCAAGAACGAGTACAAACCAGTTAGAACCGGATAAGAACTAGTTATTCCGGCCAATAACCGGTAAGAACCAGTTAATAACATGATATTTTAGCCAAGAACCAGTTAGTTCCAGCTAAGAACTGCCTATTCCTGTTAGGATTTAGAAAATCTATAGTGAAGTGTCGGTCACCCCAACTTTTGTTTAACATATGTTAGCTCGTAGACATTACGTTATCTATTAGTTAGTTAGTTAGAGTTACACGTGGAGGACGGACGGGTCTTTACCCCTTGTATGCACGATCACAGCCCGACACAGGCGTATTATGTAAAACTATAAATACCCTCTACCTCTAAAGGTAGAGGTTTGGACCTTTCATTTCTTAATCTAACATTCTCTTTGTTTTTCTCTTACTTTCTCCCTCTAGAAAGGATCACATCTCCCACTTTCTCTCTCTAAGTTTCTTGCTAAGATTCTGATAACATCAAATAGTCCTGAATATTAAGTGTCAATTTCCCCCGATAATGCTCGTTATTTATATCATTTACGCCGTAAATACTGCATCACTTATGATGTAACCAAGTTTATAGAAGGTTACGGGCGTAACTCTCTATTAGTTCGCCGTAACCCAGACACGGCCTATAAATACCCCAATTCCGGCATTTCAAGGCATCCCATTCCACACACAACACTCACGAGAATGTGGGAAAAAGCTCAAAGCGGGTCTAGGGGAGCATCTGGAGCTGTTTCAAGGAGAAATCACACCATTACGATAAGCTTGACGTTTATATTTCTTTTACTTTCAATTTATGTATTTCGTACCTTTGAATATTGAGCGGTTTGCATGATTAATATGAGCGGCTAAGCACCCTTTGGTGCTAGCCTAGTTATGATTCATAATTGTTTTGTTTGCATTTACCTTTACTTAGTACAATTATTTCTAAGTGTATGCATGCATAGTTCTTTGGTAGTCACCCTTGGTTTGGTAGTTTTGAATGGCGATAGAGGCCAATTTTCTAGGAGATATGACCAAGTGACCCTAGGTGAGCGGATTTGAGAGCAGGAAGGGTAAGATATGACCAGCGGCGACCACTTTCTACTTGTGCGATTTGACCAGCGATCACCTATCGTTTGGATGAACTTAAGAATTAGGGGTGAGTGTCTAAGTTCCTAACGGCGGGCACTCACTATTATAAATCTAGCATGTAGCGGTACTTAATGACTTGGCTTAGCGGGCGAGATATCTTTGAAGGTCGAGACACCGTTCTTGCCATCAAGTGGGTTGTGAAAGGCGTGGAGGGACATTTTACGATGAATTGTCCTCATATGGACGAACAGGATATTGAAGAATCTAAGTATGGAGAAAATCGACCATTTTACGGTGATAATCGAAATAGTAATGGTTATCATAGAAATTACAACCGCTGGCCTTATGGAGAAAGCAAGCCCAGTATTCAAGAAACAATTAACAAATTCCTGGAGACTTCGGCCTAGAAACAAAAAGAACAAGATATTTGGTTAAAGGGTTTCCAGGAAAACACAAATAAGAATTTTTCCAGGCACGACGAAACCCTAAAAAATCTTTGAGCAATGACCGAAAAACTCAGTGCTGAGATTGATGAAATTGAACTTAATGAAGCCAATCGCAAGGAGGAATGCAATGCTGTTTTTACCAATGATTCTCAGAAAGTGATTGAGAAATGTATTTCTTCAATCGACATATTGGACGTCGAGAATATCGAGCAACAGGAAGAGTTACGTCGTAACTACTTCCCTGAGTTCTGGCATAACCATGCTCCGGAAGGCATATCCAGGTTAGGATCAAGTTTATTCTCGGTTAAGGATGTTCGCGCAAGCGGGGTAATCATTCCATGTTCTGCTGGTAAAATTGATATTTTGGGGGTAGTAGATTTTGGGTCTTGTGTAAACATCATGCCTCTATCCATATTCTTAAAACTAAAGATAATCCACCTTTGGGAAACGGATATCGTGATTGATTCAAGTACTGAAACTAAGACTACCCCTTTAGGTATTATAGGTGGTATGTGCGTAAAGGTCGATAAATTTACCTCAGCCCCCAAATTTGTGGTAGTCGATAATGTGAAAGACAAAAAGGAGCATTTGATTCTTGGTAAACCATTCCTTGACACATTGGCACATTACGGTGGAGTCTATGGAGATATAGTGGAGTTTAAATTGGATAAAACCTTGAGCCTTGAGCCAGACAAAATTGTTACAAAGGAACCACCAAAAATAGAATTAGATTACTACGATAGGTTTCCACCTTCATCTTTTAGCCATTTGCAGGAGTCCGAATCCAGCGAAAATGAAGATGATGAGCAAGAGATTCCATTTTCTATTCCCAGTTACGTCGTAAAAGGAAGAGTTCACTGTTGTGTTCCTTTACCTGAAGGGACCAGCGCAATATTTCCCACATGTTCCCCTTTCCAAAAAGGATGTAATGGGGGAGGGGAGTATCCCATTCGGACGATTAAAGAAGCTGCAAAAGTTTGGTGGTGCTAGGAAAAAAAAGAAGATATCAGAAAAAAGTGGTTACTAGAGCATAGTGCTTTTTGCGAATGGTTCTTCGACATTAACTGGACCATTCATTTCTACCAACCAGTTTGAATATTGAACTGATTTGCATGATTAATATGAGCGGCTAAGCACCCTTTGGTGCTAGCCTAGTTATGATTCCTTAATTGTTTGTTTGCATTTACCTTTACTTCCGTACAATTATTTCTAAGTGTATGCATGCATAGTTCTTTGGTAGTCACCCTTGGTTTGGTAGTTTTGAATGGCGATAGAGGCCAATTTCCTAGGAGATATAACCAAGCGACCCTAGGTGGCGGATTTGAGGCGGGAAGGTCGAGATATGACCAGCGACGACCCTTTCTACTTGTGCGATTTGACCAGTGATCACTATCGTTTAGATGAACTTAAGAATTAGGGGTGAGTGTCTAAGTTCCTAGCGGCCGGGCACTCACTATTATAAATCTAGCATGTAGCGGTACTTAATGACTTGGCTTAGCGGCCGAGATATGCTGAAGGTCAGAGACATCATTATTGCCATCCAAGTGGGTTGTGAAAGCTGTGGAGGGGGACATTTTACGATGAATTGTCCTCATATGGACGAACAGGATATTGAAGAATCTAAGTATGGAGAAAATCGACCATTTTACGGTGATAATCGAAATAGTAATGGTTATCGTAGAAATTACAACCGCTGGCCTTATGGAGAAAGCAAGCCCAGTATTCAAGAAACAATTAACAAATTCCTGGAGAATTCGGCCTAGAAACAAAAAGAACAAGATATATGGTTAAAGGGTTTCCAGGAAAACACAAATAAGAATTTTTCCAGGCACGACGAAACCCTAAAAAATCTTGGAGCAATGACCGAAAAACTCAGTGCTGAGATTGATGAAATTGAACTTAATGAAGCCAAGCGCAAGGAGGAATGCAATGCTGTTTTTACCAATGATTCTCAGAAAGTGATTGAGAAATGTATTTCTTCAATCGACATATTAGACGTCGAGAATATCGAGCAACAGGAAGAGTTACGTCGTAACTACTTCCCTGAGTTCCGGCATAACCATGCTCCGGAAGGCATATCCAGGTTAGGATCAAGTTTATTCTCGGTTAAGGATGTTTTGCATAGCGAGTAATCATTCCATGTTCTCTTGGTAAAATTGATATTTTGGGGTAGTAGATTTTGGGTCTTGTGTAAACATCATGCCTCATCCATATTCTTAAAACTAAAGATAATCCACTTTCACCCCAATTTGTGGTAGTCGATAATGTGAAAGACAAAAGGAGCATTTGATTCTTGGTAAACCATTCCTTGACACATTGGCACGTTACGGTGGAGTCTATGGAGATATAGTGGAGTTTAAATTGGATAAAACCTTGAGCCTTGAGCGGACAAAATTGTTACAAAGGAACCACCAAAATAGAATTAGATTACTACGATAGGTTTCCACCTTCATCTTTTAGCCATTTGCGGAGTCGAATCAGTGAAAATGAAGATGATGAGGAAGAGATTCCATTTCTATTCCCGATTCGTCGTAAAGGAAGAGTTCACTGTTGTGTTCCTTTACCTGAAGGGACCAGCGCAATATTTCCCACATGTTCCCCTTTCCAAAAAGGATGTAATGGAGGAGGGGAGTATCGAATTCGGACGATTAAAGAAGCTGCAAAAGTTTGGTGGTGCTAGGAAAAAAAAGAAGATATCAGAAAAAAGTGGTTACTAGAGCATAGTGTTTTTTGCGAATGGTTCTTCGACATTAACTGGACCATTCATTTCTACGAACCAGTTATGATGCACGATGAATACACCTTGGCATGGCCTACATGTAACCTCAATCGCAAGATTTGCGATGGAGGAAAATACTGTGAACCTAAATGGATCAAACGCAAAGAATGGGCATGTTTTGACGAAGATAAGAGGAGCAATGTAGGATACAGGGGGATCTCATTTGAAAATTGGTTACGAGTAAAGTTTGGGTATGTTCAAATTGATGAGGAAGAATAGGCTAGGTTTTGTTTCAGATGGGCACGAGCTAATTTTCTACAAAAAAGATACTCCATGACTTGTTATGTTTCACCTCATGTTTGGGACCAGCCTTATTCAATGAAAGACATGGAAGAAGTCGGGGATGTTCAAAGGCCCCATGGGAGCCCAGCGACTCGAGTCTAACAAAGACTCGTTAATAAAGAAAAGTGCTCTTTGGGAGACAACCTAATTATCCCTTTCTTTTGTTTTATTTCCTTTACATTGGGTTTTGTGTTTTCAAACCATTTTGCGGAAATGAGGAACTAATTGATCTTTGCGATTCTTGATCTAAACATAGTTACGGCGTAACTCATCTTGGTGATTCTGCCGTAACCAACATTTTATGACAGAATTCTTGGCGCATTACCAATTCGACGTAATACCATCTACGTGGTGGCGTAGTAACTATTAACTTCCTGACTCATACGGGTTTTGCGATTCTGGCGTAACTCCCTCATGGGAGTTCTGACGTAACTCTCTGCTAATTCTTTCATTTTAAAACACAATAACCTTGTATTAGTTTTTAAATGAACTTTGTGGTGTATTCCTGTAAACCCTTACGAGACTTCACTCGTCCACTTGGGACACCAAGTGGTTTAAAACTTGTTGCATTAGCTAAATGCAACCGTGATTCTGATAAGTTAGGTTTGTTTTCATTTCATTTAATTTCTTTTTAGAATTATGCTTGTCGGCATTGTGATTTCGGGATTGAAGTTTGTTCATGGCGCTTAAATGAAAACCGCAGTTCTTTCGTGGGCCTTCATCTTTTGGAACAAATTCGGGGAAGTTCTCGCTCTAATTCTACCTTTCTCTTCACCTTTATTTTAATGCATAGTACAAAGGGACTTTGTACAATTCAAGTGGGGGACGGGGTAGAATTATCTCTTGAACTTTATTTAAGCCCTCATTTTCTAGTTTATTTTGAAAAATTATGCCATTTGAAAATTTTGACATGTTTTCGAACCTAACTAGATTAGACCTTAGCCGAGCACATACAACACTTGACATTACATGATGAGATTAGCCTTATCCGTTTCCAATATTTTACCCCAAATCCACCAAATTATGAGTGTGCCGGTAGCTTGTAAACTTTAGAACTTGGCATGTGAATCATTTCAAGACCATTGACGAGGTATGTTGAGTTAGCTCGATGTATTTGGACTTTTCAGTTTTAGAAGGCAATATTATAGGATTATCACCCAAATAGCCTATCATTGTGAGTCTATCGATTAGTCACCCTGACTTTTCGACCCCCATGTGAAACCCTTTTGTTGCACTCCCCTTTAGTGCAAGATACCCCTAGATACACCCTTCTGAACCCAATATATTGTTTCGTTACACCTATACACCTTAGCCTACCCTGTAGTCTTTATTTGTGATTGGAAAGTCATCATTTTCCTAAGTTCAAGGTTCGAGTGGAAAGATTTGGAAATCACGCTTTCATCGACAACAATTATGAAGATCATTGAAGACCCCCCGAATTCCCATTGTTCATCTCAAGTGGGGGATGTTATGTTATTATTGTTATGTTCAAAAAAAAAGAAAAAAAAGAAAAAGAAAAAGTTGATTGAGTTATGATATTGTAAAGTGCGATGTTATAAGCACTATAGTATGAGCTTTATTGATTAGTATCGAGGAGGCCACCTCGGTCACATTAGAAGATTGGAGTTGGAGTTATACCAACTGAAGAAGAAAAGGTATTGTGCCCATCACGACGTCCTCTAATGATGCATCTACCTTGCATTTCATGATCCGGTCTCTAGACTTCTAAGCTTGAACTTTGGGCGGATGGTAAGTGGTGATGACTTGGCTATAGATTTAGACTACCTACTTGTTTTTCATTTTACACCAATTATATATCCCATGTCTTATCCTACCCTTTAGTCATGAAGCGTGTCTAGGTGATGCGACAAGCAATCTTTGGTGTTTGGCCATGGATTTGGTCATGTATCATTGATTTTTCCACTTGGCCGTGACATGTTAGTAATGTGAGTCACCCATAACCTTTGTCGTGTCTACCCATATTGCCTTGAGAATTGTTTAGCCCTTAACTCTAGTGGTGGAGATTTGTGTAACCGTAAACTTATGATAGAATACATGCTATAGCGTGCGATTGGTGATCACCCGAAATTGACACTTAGAATAGTTGAGAGATTTGAGTGTTTGTTCCCCTTTCGTGAGGTGTTCGGCTTTGTTTTATTCTAGCATAAAGGTTTGTAAACTCATATTTTCGGGTTTTGGGAGATATCTTTTAGGAATCTATCTAATAAGGTCTACTTGAGGGCAAGTAGAGTTCAAGTTGAGGATATTTGATAACATCAAATAGTCACGAATATTAAGTGTCAATTTCCGATAATGCTCGTTATTTATATCATTTATATGGATTCGCTTGTTTTCCATTGTTTTCCTTTGTCGGGTAAATTACGGCATTGGAGCTAAAGAGGCGTGGATATGGAAACATTACTAAAGATTTATCACGGTATGCTTATTTTTAAGATTCTGGTAACTCGTCTCTCACATTCTGTTGTAACTATTGTGTGACCACAAGTCCAACTTATCAAGAGGTTCTGGCGTAACTCTTCCCAAAGGTTCGACGTAACTCCATTAGATCAAAAGAGGTTCCATGCGATACTTACGCCATAACTCTGCATCACTTAGCGTGGCGGGTTTATTGAAGACTACAGTAGTAACCACTTATAAGGTTCTGCCGTAACTATGATTTAGTGCATTTACGATGAAATAGAAGGTTTGGCGTAACTCCTCTATTAATTCTGCGTAACCCGACACAACCTATAAATACCCCAATTCCGACATTTCAAGGCATCCCATTCCACACACAACACTCACGAGAATGTGGGAAAAAGCTCAAGGCGGTCTGGGGGCATCACGGGCTGTTTGGGAGAAGTCACACCATTACGATAAGCTTTAGCGTTTTATATTTCTTTACTTTCAATTTATGTATTTCATTCCTTTGAATATTGAATTGATTTGCATGATTAATATGATGACTAAGCACCCTTTGGTGCTAGCCTAGTTATATTCATAATTGTTTTGTTTGCGTTTACCTTTACTTCGCATAATTATTTCTAAGTGTATGCATGCATAGTTCTTTGGTAGTCACCCTTGGTTCGGTAGTTTTGAATGGCGATAGAGGCCAATTGCCTAGGAGATATGACCAGCTGACCCTAGGTGATCGGTGAGCAGGAAGGGTAAGATATGACCAGCGGCGACCCTTTCTACTTGTGCGATTTGACCAATTGATCACTGTCGTTTGGATGAACTTAAGAATTGGGGTGTAGTGTCTAAGTTCCTAGCGGGCACTCACTATTTAGAATCTAGCATGTAGTGGTACTTAATGACTCGGCAGGGACCGGGAACAACAGGACTTATGACGGTCTTTGATTTCTCCTGTGGTGGCATCTTTCTTTGATAGGTTAGGCGAATTGACCAAATGATGTCCTCTCGAATTTGACCCACCTAAAGTAATTGGAAGTAGGTGAGGCGTAGACATAGCTAGCTAGGAGGATTGACTAGGTTAGCACCACTATTCCTCTATTGATTTCCCTTTACCATTTATTTGCTTTTATTTTATATTACGCATTAGTAGTTTAATTAATTAAATCCTATCAAAACCATTATTATACGTGACAATTAGACTTAGTAATAATCCAACACACATAGCTCTTGGGACGACCTCGGCTTTACCATTAACTACACTACACACGACCGGGTAAGCGCGTTAGTGCGTATAGTGAACCATAGGTATAGCGAGACACTATAAATATTAAGACACAGTCGATAAAACACTGCATCGATTCGAACCATATAATTGATTGTTTCTGTGTTACAATAACCAATATCCAACAATTGGCATCAAGAGCCACGGTTTGCCAGAAGAATGGAGACTCAGTGAAGTTATCCCCATCTACAAGAACAAGGGAGATGTGCAAGTGTGTAGCAATTATAGGGGCATTAAGCTCCTTAGCCACACCATGAAGCTTTGGGAGAGAGTTATTGAGAGAAGGTTAAGAAGGGAGACAAGGGTGATTGAGAACCAGTTTGGTTTTATGCTAGGAAGGTCATCGATCGAGGCTATCCACCTCCTTAGAAGTCTCATGGAGAAGTACCAAGAAAGACAAAAGAACCTGCATTTGGCGTTCCTTGACCTTGAAAAGGCATATGATAGTGTCCCACGGGAGCTGATCTGGAGATCTCTTATTGATAAGGGAACACCAAGGAGATACGTGAGAGTCATTAAGGATATGTACGAAGGGGCTAAGACACTGCGTGCGGTCGACGATGGGGATCTCGAGTTCTTCCACATGGAAGTTGGGCTCCACCAAGGATGCGCCCTAGTCCTTACCTATCGTTGTGATCTTGGATGAGTTATCTAGAGGGATTCAAGAGGGCATCCCGTGGAGCATGATCTTCGCTGACGACATTGTTCTGGTGGACTCGGCGGAAGGGTTAAACATCAGACTGGAGCAATGGAGGGAGGCCCTTGAAGATAAGGGTCTTCGGGTCAGCAGAGAGAAGACGGAATATCTGAGATGTGAGTTTGGGAGGATCGAGTCTGGGCACCAGGAAGATGTGGATATCCGCATCGGTGACCAGATCCTACCACCTAAAGAGTCTTTTAGATATCTAGGATCGATGATACACAGATCAGGGAGGATAGACGAGGACGTGACCCATCGGATTCGAGCTGGATGGGCAAGATGGAGCGGCGTCGGGGTCCTTTGTGATAGGGCGTCCTTGTAAGTTAAAGGGAAAATTTTACAAGGTGGTGATTAGACCGGCTATCTTTGTATGGGTCAGTGTTGGCCCGTCTCAAGGCGCATGCTAACGAGTAGAGGTGGCGGAATTGAGAATGTTAAGATGGACATGTGGGAAAACATTGCTTGACATGATACCGAATGGTGTGTTCAGAGCAAAACTTGAGGTCGTGAATATTATCAAGAAGATGAGAGAGGGAAGGCTGAGGTGGTTCGGCCATGTCAGGAGGAGGCCACTAACAGCGCCTGTAAGAAGAGTCGAAGCACTAGTAGTTGATGGTGTGAGAAGGAGGGGTAGACCCAATCTCAGGTGGGAGGATAGACTGAAGCTCGACATGAAGGAGCTACTCTTGTCCGAGGACATGACCTCAGATAGGAATTCCTAGAGATAGAATTAGGATTGCGGGTAGTTCGGGATAGTAGTAGTAGATTTTCTTTTTTTTTTTTTTTTTTTTTTTTTTTTTGCCTTAGTTTAGGCCCTGCGTGTTTTGCTTTGCCTTTGTTGCCTCCTTAGGTTTCCTTTTGCCCTCGCTTTAGGTCTCGCCTTCCTTTGATTTGCTCCTTAGGTTTACCCGCCTTTGCTTTGCTTTTGGTTTACCTTAGGATGCCTTTTGTCCTTAGGTTTTGGTTTTGTTTACGGTTTCTTTGTGTGCTTTTGTTTTGCGTTTGTCGTGTTTTGATGCCCTTTTCACCTTTTTGCTTCTTTGCCTTTATGCTCCTTTTGCCTCTCTTATCTTCTTTCTCACCCGCACACGTGCACTAGCGGAGGTCTCATTGGAAGCAGTCTCCTTACCCCTCGGGTTTATCCCGGGGGTAGGGGTAGGTGCTGTCTACATTCTACATCCCCCATACCCTGCCTCGGCGGGATTGGGTATGTTGTTGTTGTTGGTATCAAGAGCCACGGTTAGATCATAAAGATAGGTTATTTGTGTGTTTTGTTGTTTCGAATTATATACCCTAAAAGTGTTAAAGTTTCAATTTTGTTAGTACTTTTTGTTTTGAATCATCATAAGTGCTTAGGTTTTGGTTTGGAAGGCTTAATTCATCTTGGTTATAGTATTTTGGATTGGAAAAGTTTAGTTTTTGAAGAGTTTCAAGGAAGCGGTTTGAGTCTCGTACTATTTTCTTATAAGCGGTTTTTATGTCATTTGGGTGCTATTTGATCTGATGAAGGAAGCGATTTGTCAAGTTCTTGGATGCGGTTTGTCTAGATTCGTTGTATCGGAAGCGGTTTGACTTAAATGGTTTGACTTAAGCGGTTTGACTTAAGCGGTTTGACGTAAGCGGTTTGCCTTTAGTGGTTCGACTCAAGCGGTTTGTCTTTTGTGGTTTGACATAAGCGGTTTAACTTAACTGGTATGTCTTTAACGGTTTGATCTAAGCGGTTTGATAATAAGCGGTTTGAGTTAAGCGGTTTGATATGAAGCGGTTTGTATTCCAGCGGTTTGGCAATCCTGCTATTTAACCAATGCGATTTGACCACTGCGATTTGATCAAAAAAACTAAGTTTTGACTTTTACGGTTCGACCACTTGCGGCTTGACCAAAGTTGACTTTTTAAGTCAAAACTTCAAACGGCCATAACTTTTGAACCGTAACTCCGTTTTTAGCGAAATACTTGTCAAAACGACCAGAACAGTCTGAACCAGTAGGAACCTGATAGAACTTGTTATGAACTGGAAATTCTGGCCAAGAACCAGTTAGAACCATTTAAGAACTAGCTATTCCGGCCAATAAATAGTTAACTCCAAATAGGAACCAGATATTCCGGCCAAGAACCAGTTAGATCCAGCTAAGAACTGTCTATTCTGGCCAAGAACCAGTACAAACCAGTTTGAACCCGATAAGAACTATCTATTCAGGCCAATAACCAGTAAGAACCAGTAAAGAACATGCTATTTTAGCCAAGAACCGGTTAGATCCGACTAGAAGCGCCTATTCTGTTAGGATTTAGAAAATCCATAGTGAAGTGTCGGTCACCCCAACTTTTGTTTAACATATGTTAGCTCGTAGACATTACGTTATCTATTAGTTAGTTAATTAGTTAGAGTAACACCGTGGAGGACGGACGTGTCTTTACCCATTGTATGCCTGATCCACAGCCCGATAGAGGGCGTATTATGTAAAACTATAAATATCCTCTACCTCCCAAGGTAGAGGGTTGGACCTTTCATTTCTTCATCTAACCTTCTATTTGTTTTTCTCTCACTTTCTCTCTCTAGGAAGGATCCCATCTCCCACTTCCTCTCTCTAAGTTTTTTGCTAAGATTCGAACCATATAATTGATTGTTTGTGTGTTACAATAACCAATATCCAACAATTGGTATCAAGAGCCACGGTTAGATCATAAAGATAGGTTATTTGTGTGTGTTTTTAGTTCGAATTTTTTACCCTAAAAGTGCTAAAGTTTGAATTTTGTTAGTACTTTTGTGTTTAGAATCATCATAAGTGCTTAGGTCTTGGTTTGGAAGGCTTCATTCATCTTGGTTATAGTGTTTTGGATTGGAAAAGTTTAATTTTTGAAGAGTTTCAAGGAAGCGGTTTGAGTCTCGTACTATTTTCTTTTATGATGTTTGAAGTCATTTGGGTGCGATTTGATCTGATCAAGGAAGCGATTTGTCAAGTTCTTGGATGCGGTTTGTCTAGATTCGTTGTACCGGAAGCGGTTTGACGTAAGCGGTTTGACATAAGCGGTTTGACTTAAGCGGTTTGACTTAAGTGGTTGACTCAAGCGGTTTGTCTTTAGCAGTTTAACATAAACGGTTTGACTAAACGGTTTGACTCAAGCGGTTTGTCTTCAGCGGTTTGATCTAACTGGTTTGATAAGAAGCGGTTTGATTTAAGCGATTTGATAAGAAGCGGTTTGATAAAAAGCAGTTTGATTTAAGCGTTTTGTATTCCAGCGGTTTGACAATCGTGCGATTTGACCAATGCGATTTGATCAAAAAAATTTGAGTTTTGACATTTACGGTTTGACTACTTGCGGTTTGACCACTTGCGGCTTGACCAAAGTTAACTTTTTATGTCAAAACTTCAAACGGCCATAACTTTTGAACCGTAACTCCGTTTTTAGCGAAATACCTTTCAAAATGACCGGAACAACCTGAACCAGTAGGAACCAATTAGAACTAGTTAAAAACCAGAAATTCATTCTAAGAACCGGTAAGAACCGGTTAAGAACTTGCTATTCGGCCAATAAATAGTTAGATCCAAATAGGAACCGACTATTACGGCGAGAACGATTAGATCCGACTAAGAGCGCCTATTCGACCAAGAACCGGTACAAACCACTTAGAACCGGATAAGAACTAGCTATTCGGCCAATAACGGTAAGAACCGATTAAGAACATGCTATTTTGGCCAAGAACCGGTTAGATCGACTAAGAAGCGCCTATTCTTGTTAGAATTTAGAAAATCCTTAGTGAAGTGTCGGTCACTTTAACTATTGTCAAGCATATGTTAGCTCGTAGACATTCGTTATCTATTAGTTAGTTAGTAAGTTATAGTAACACCATGGAGGACGAATGGGTCTTTACCCACCGTATGCATCATCCATAGCCCAGCAGAGGGCGTATTATGTAAAACTATAAATACCCTCTACCTCTAAAGGTAGAGGGTTGGACCTTTCATTTCTTAATCTAACCTTCTCTTTGTTTTTCTCTCACTTTCTCTCTCTAGAAAGGATCCCATCTCCCAATTTCTCTCTCTAAGTTTCTTACTAAGATTCGAACCATATAATTGATTGTTTCTGTGTTACAATAACCAATATCCAACAATTGGTATCAAAAGCCATGGTTAGATCATAAAGATTGGTTATTTGTGTGTTTTGTTAGTTTGAATTCTATACCCTAAAAGTGTTAAAGTATGAATTTTGTTAGTACTTTTGTGTTTAGAATCATCATAAGTGCTTAGGTTTTAGTTTGGAAGGCTTAATTCATCTTGGTTATAGTGTTTTGGATTGGAAAAGTTTAGTTTTTGAAGAGTTTCAAGGAAGCGGTTTGAGTCTCGTACTATTTTCTTGTATGTGGTTTTTATGTCATTTGGGTGCGATTTGATCTGATGAAGGAAGCGATTTGTCAAGTTCTTGGATGCGGTTTGTCTAGATTCGTTGTATCGGAAGCGGTTTGACTTAAGTCGTTTGACTTAAGCGGTTTGACTTAAGCGGTTTGACTTAAGCGGTTTGACTCAAGCGGTTTGTCTTTAGCGGTTTGACATAAGCGGTTTAACTTAAGCGGTTTGTCTTCAGCGGTTTGATCTAAGCGGTTTGATAAGAAGCGGTTTGATAAAAAGCGGTTTGATTTAAGTGGTTGTATTCCAGCGGTTTGGCAATCCTGCTATTTGCCCAATGCGATTTGACCACTGCGATTTTATCAAAAAAACTGAGTTTTGACTTTTACTGTTTGACCACTTGCTTCTTGACCAAAGTTGACTTTTTACGTCAAAACTTCAAACGGCCATAACTTTTGAACCGTAACTCCGTTTTTAGCGAATTGCTTGTCAAAACGACTGGAACAGCCTAAACCAGTAGGAACCAATTTGAACTAGTTAAGATCCAGATATTCCGGCCAAGAACCAGTAACAACCAGTTAGAACCAGATAAGAACTAGTTATTCCGGCCAATAAATAGTTAGATCCAATTGGGAACCAGCTATTCCGGCCAAGAACCAGTTAGATCCGACTAAGCGCCTATTAGGCTAAGAACCAGTACAAACCGGTTAGAACCGATTAGGAACTAGCTATTCCGACCAATAACGATTAAGAACATGCTAT
The DNA here is from genome assembly GCA_022545495.1 of Chrysanthemum lavandulifolium. Taxonomy (NCBI): domain Eukaryota; kingdom Viridiplantae; phylum Streptophyta; class Magnoliopsida; order Asterales; family Asteraceae; genus Chrysanthemum; species Chrysanthemum lavandulifolium. Next base: position 912,671 of record CM040242.1, on the reverse strand, counting down.
TTTGGTCAAGAACGAGTTAGATCCACTAAGAGCGCCTATTCTGTTAGGATTTAGAAAATCCATAGTGAAGTGTCGATCACCCCAACTATTGTCTAGCATATGTTAGCTCGTAGACATTACGTTATCTAGTAGTTAGTAAGTTAGTTAGAGTAACACCGTGGAGGAAGGATGGGTCTTTACCCACTGTATGCCTAATCTATAGCCCGACAGAGGGCGTATTATGTAAAACTATAAATACCCTCTACCTCCCAAGGTAGAGGGTCGGACCTTTTATTTCTTAATCTAACCTTCTCTTTGTTTTTCTCTCACTTTCTCTCTCTAGAAAGGATCCCATCTCCCACTTTCTCTCTCTCTCTAAGTTTCTTGCTATGATTCAAAACATATAATTGATGGTTTGTGTGTTACAATAACTAATATCCAACAATTGGTATCATGAGCCATGGTTAGATCATAAAGATTGGTTATTTGTGTGTGTTTGTTGGTTTGAATTCTATACCCTAAAAGTGTTAAAGTTTGAATTTTGATAGTTCTTTTGTGTTTAGAATCATCATAAGTGCTTAGGTTTTAGTTTTGAAGGCTTAATTCATCTTGGTTATAGTGTTTTGGATTGGAAAAGTTTAGTTTTTGAAGAGTTTCAAGGAAGCGGTTTGAGTCTCGTACTATTTTCTTGTATGCGGTTTGATATCATTTGGGTGCGATTTGATCTGATCAATGAAGCGATTTGTCAAGTTCTTGGATGTGGTTTGTCTAGATTCGCTGTATTGGAAGCGCTTTGACTTAAGCGGTTTGACTTAAGCGGTTTGACTTAAGCGGTTTGACGTAAGCGGTTTGACATAAGCGGTTTGACTTAAGCGGTTTGACTCAAGCGGTTTGTCTTTAGCGGTTTGACATAAGCGGTTTGACTTAAGCAGTTTGTCTTTAGCGGTTTGATCTAAGCGGTTTGATAAGAAGAGGTTTGAGTTAAGCGGTGTGATAAGAAGCGGTTTGATAAAAAGCGGTTTTTATGCAGGTTTTACTAACCAGGTTTTAATATTTATATTGTCTCGTTATACCTATGGTCTACCCTAATGCACTAACGGGCAGTGTACCCGGTCGTGTGTAGTGTAGTATTCGGTAAAACCGAGGTCTTCCCAAGAGCTGTGTGTGTTGTATTATTACTAAGTCTAGGTGTCACAGTTTTTAATATTATTTAGATAGGGAATTAATGAATTAACAATTAAAGCAGATAAAAGCAAATAAAGGCAAAGGTCCTAGCTAGTAATGTCTCGTCTAATTACTTCTAATTACTTGGTGGGGTCAAAGTCGAGAGGACGACATTTGGTTAATTCGCCTAACCTATCGGCAAAGATGCCACCTTTGGAGAAGTCGGTATCCCTCATAAGTCAGGTTGTTCCTCGTCCCTAAGCCGAGTCATTAAGTACCGCTACATGCTAGATTTATAATAGTGAGATCCGGGCGTTAGCAACAAACACTCACCGCCCCTAATTCTTAAGTTCATCCAAGCGGTGGGTGATCGGTTGGTCAAATCACACAAGTAGAAAGGGTCGTTAGTTGGTCATATCTTACCCTTCCGGTCTCGATCTACTCACTTAGAATTAGGTTGGTCATATCTCTAAGCAACTAGCCTCTACCGCCATTCAAAACTACGAAACAAGGGTAGCTACCAATAAACTATGCATGCGTACACTTAGAAATAATTATACGGAAGTAATGTAAATGCAAACAAAACAATTAAGAAATCATAACTAGGCCAACACCAAGAGGTGCTTAGCTCATATTAACCATACAAATCAATTCAATATTCAATGTTACGAAATACATGAATCGAAAGTAAAAGCGATAAAATGCTAATGCTTATCGTAGGGGAGTAATTTCTCCCTTGAGACAGCTCTGTATGCTCCTCTAGACACCTTTTGGCTTCTTCCCACGTTCTTTGGTTGTGATGTGTGGAATGGGATGCTTTGAAATCTTTGGAAATCGTGGGGTATTTATAGGCGGATCTAGGTTCTGGTAGTAACTAATATAATAGTTACGCCGTAATCTTCTATTTTTTCGTAATTTGCACTAGATACATTGGTTACGGCGTAACCTTATCGATCAGGGTTACCGTATCTTCAATATTACTTGGTTACACGGAGTTTATACAATAGTTACGGCGTAGTTATCGGCGTGGAACCTCATTGACCTAATATAGTTACGTCGTAGTCTTTGGGAGAGTTACGCCGTAATCTTACGATGAGTTGGTTTTACGAGTCACGCTTTAGTTCAACAGTAATGTGAGAGATGAGTTACGCCAGTAACTTCTTCAAAGTCGGTACTATGATAAATCTTTGATATTTCTCCAATTCGCGTCTCTTTAGCTCCAATGCTCGTAATTTACACGAAAGTGGAAAACAAGCTATAAATGATATAAATTACAAGCATTATCGGAAATTGACACTTAATATTCGGGACTATTTGATGTTATCAAATATCCCCACTTGAACTCTACTTGCCCTCAAGTAGACCTTATTAGAAAGATTCCTAAAAGATATCTCCCATAACTTTGGAAAATATAAGTTTACAAATCCTTATGCTAGAATAAAACAAAATTTGAACACCTCACGAAATGGGGGCGAAACACTTAAATCTCTCACTATTCTAAGTGTCAATTTCGGGTGATCACTCAATCGCACTGTCATAGCATGCATTCTATCATAAGCTTGGCGGTTACACAAATCTCCACCACTAGAGTTAAGGGCTAAACAATTCTCGAAGGTAATATGGGTAGACACGACAAAGGTTAAGGGGTGACTCGTCATTACTAACATGTCACGGCGAAGTGGACAAAATCAATGATACATGACCAAATCCATGGCCAAGACACCAAAGATTGCTCGCTGCATCACTTAGACACGCTTCATGACTATAGAGTAGGATAAGACATGGGATATATAAATGGTGTAAAATAAAAATCAAGCAGGTAGTATAAATCTATAACCAAGTCATCACCACTTACCGTCCGCCCAAATTTCAAGCTTTGAAGTCAAGAAACCGGATCATGAAATACTAGGTAGATGTGTTATTAGAGGACGTCATGATGGGCACACTACCTTTTCTCCAACTGTTGGCATAATTACCAACTTCAATCTTCGAATGTGACTGAGGTGGCCTCCTCGATACTAAATCTATATAAATCTCATAACATAGTGCTTATAACAATTCACTTTACAATAACTAAATTTTTTTTCAACATAACAATAACAACTAAACATAATATCCTCCCACTTGAGATGAACAACGGGAATTCGGGGGGTCTTCAATGATCTTCAAGAATATTTCGTCGACGAAAGCATGATTTCTGAACCTTTCCACTTGAACCTTGAACTTAGGCAAATGATGACTTCCCAATCACAAATAAAGACTACAGGGTAGGCTAAGGTGTATAAGTGTATCGAAACAATATATTGGGTTAACAAAATGAAAGGAATGGCTCATATGGGTGTATCTAGGGGTATCTTGCACTAAAGATGAGTGCAACAAAAGGGTTTCACATGGGGGTCGAGAAGTCGAGGTGACTAATCGATAGACACACAATGGTAGGCTATTTGGGTGATAATCCTATAATATTGCCTTCTTAAAAAGAAAAGTCCAAATACATCGAGCTAACTCAACATACCTTGTCTATGGTCTCAAAATGATGCAAAGGCCAAGTTCTAAAGTTTACAAGCTATCGGGCACACTCATAATTTGGTGGATTTGGGGTAAAATAATGGAAACGGATAAGGCTAATCTCACCATATAATATCAAGGGTTATATGTGCTCGGCTAAGGTCTAATCTAGTTAGGTTAAGAAAAACATGTCAAAATTTAAAAATGGCATAATTTTTCAAGATAAACTAGAAAATGATGACAAAATAATGTTCAAGAGATAATTCTACTCCCGTCCCCCACTTGAATTTTACAAAGTCCCTTTTGTACTAAGCATTAAAATAAAGGTGAAGAAAAGTAGAATTAGGCGAGAACTTCCGAAATTGCTCCAAAAGAAAGAAGGCCCACGAAAAGAGGCGTGCCTTAGTGTAATCGTCCATGAGCAAACTTCAATCCACGAAATCACACTACCGACAAGCATAATTCTAAAAGAAAAATGAAAATAAAAACAAACCTAACTCACTTTCGTAGGAATCACGGTTGCATTTAGCATATGCAACAAGCCTTTTAAACCACTTGGTGTCCCAGTGGACAGTGAAGTCTCGTGAGGGTTTCTGAGGAACACACATGTTGGGAATTATGCAGTAGGATTTCTCTTGTCAATTCTGTAGAAAGATTCTGCTGAAATAAAGCAGAATCTGCTTTGAAGAAGAGATTCTATTGAAGTATAAAAGCCGTGTCGTGTATCTATTTGAAGAGTTGAAGTTGACTAGGATCCGCATGCACTTTATTAATTACATGCTAACCCATCATTATTCTTGTCTTTTAGAGGTTAGCATGGGTATTATTGTCTTGCTCAATATTTTTAGTGTTTAGTCATTAAATGCATGCTTGAATGCTTAGTCGATTGAGTAGAAATAGTTTAGGGTTCCTTGTCTATAAAAGGAACTTCAATAGTTTGTAATAACAACGATTTCGAAACATAGAGTTTTAGTTAATAAAAGATCCATAGAGGATCTAAGTGTTCTTAGTTATAACAGCTTGTATTTACATTCCGCTAAAGAATACGAGTTGTAGAGATTTTCTATTAGTTTGCTTATGATTACATAGGCAACACTAATGATCTACGAGTGCTCAAGATCTGTCAAGTCTGTGTGTTTTCAACAAGTGGTATCAGAGCCTCGGGAAAGTCTCTACGATACTAAGAACCATATTTAACCTCACCCTATACAACCAAAATACATTCACCATGCACGAGGCGATGATGAATCCAAAGTCACCAACAACAACGACAACAACACCACCTCTATGCAACAACTTAGTCTTTCCAACAAGAATGGTAAGTTTCCTTATCTAAAAAGGAAGAGTATGATCGTGGACAATGAAGATCTGAATGGATCTCAATATTGATTGGAATCTTTGGGAGATTGTGAAGAAAGGAAGCGATCGAAGAAGACTATCCCGGATCTTGATGGTAAGTTTACCATTGCTCCTCCCAAAGCTGCTGAAGAGATTCTAGGCGTGCAAAGAGAGCACAAAGTAAGAACCATCCTTCTTCAAGCTATTCTCGAAGATCACTTGGGTGATTTTCACCACATGGATGATGTAAAGGACATATGGATGGCACTTAAAGCAAGGTTCGGTGGCAGTGAAGAGTCTAGGAGAATGAGGAAGTCCATCTTTGAGACAACACTTTCAAGAATTCAATATCTCGGAAGAAGAAGGTATCCACAAGGATCTGACGGGTTTCATAAGATTTTGAGTCACTAAACCGGTGAATGCAAAACGACAATGATGATTGCAATTCAAAGTTCCTCGATCTTTGCCTCCATCATGGTTACATGTAAGTATAGCCTTAAGGCTAAAGGTGGGTTGGACATGCTCACTTTTGATGAGCTATACAACAAACTCAAATCTCTTGAACACGATGTCGGATCTCCCTACATGCATCCTCTTACGGTCATACTGACCTTTGTTGGGACATCTCACTCCAATATGATGATACATGCTCCTAGTCCATCTTACTTACCATCATCATCTTACACTCCCCTCCCTACCGTCCCACTCCATCATGCCTCAAGCTAAAGCTGGCGGTATATTGAGGATGTTCTTCATTCATTTGTTGTCGATTATGATACTCAAGTGACATCTTGTCTATGAAGATTTTGAGCGGTAGACCCACTTGATATGGAGGAGATGGCGAAATGGCGGTGGCCATGCTTCGATGAATATCAAAAGTTTGAAAAGAGGTCGGGAAGAAAGTTTGGCTTCAGGAAAGGATCCATTTCGTTTTGGTGGGAACAAGGTCAAGTGTTTCTCTTGTCACCGGATGGGTCATTTCTCGAGGAATGCAAAGATAGGAAGAGTGGAGAGGAGCTAACTACAATTCCTATCGTGAGAATCGAGGAAGCTAGAACTTGACTCTTGTCACCTTGGATGAACAGGTCAATAGTGCGCACATGAACTGTGAATGAGGAAGGCGTCTGAGAGAAGCTTGGATTGCGGCAAGATGTACTTGGAAGATAGGCATGATCAATTTGCCTTGATGGGACTTTCGGTACACTGTTGTATATTTGGTTGTAGTGAAAGATACAATGAACTTAAAGAAGCTTATGATACTATGAAACCTAAATACAATGAATGCTATGTTGATAATGAAGCTTATAAACTTTCGTTAAAACATTAGAAAGACAAAAGGTATGGTTTCAAAAGAATCGGATAACTTATGAAGAAAAGATAAAGGGTTACGATTTAATCTATATATTGAAAACATTAACTTAAAAGCATGAAAAGGAAAAAGGCGATGCTATTTGAGAACCTAGAGCTTAAAGAGAAACTAGGCGGGAAATAGCTAGACATAAACAATGGTTAATATCGGTGACAATCTTGCTAGAGAAATCTATTGTAGTCGGTCGGTGACCTCGGAATAGGTTTAGTCTTTCAAAAGTATGTAGGATTGAAAGCTAGGAATGATGGGCGTAAATCTACACCCTCTGAGCTTAGAAATTTTGTTAAAAAGGTGATTTGCATCTTGTCCACTGGACCTATTAGAGGTAATTCATGCCCACCGACACTGTCCATTACTATTGACTTTGATGGATCACACCATCTGTATGGCAAAAGTCAAAAGACTTGCGGACCACGATGCTTCATCTAATGACTTTGTCTCTTGCTCAGCGGTGACAATTCATCCGGATCAAGGGTCTACTTCTCATGCCGGTGTGATTCAGTGATAAGTCGGACCTTCCCAAGCCCTCACTGAGCCTACTCCCAAGCCCGCACCAAGTCTATCTACAAGCCTTCTAGGGTAGTCGCTCGGGAATCAACTTCCAAGGCTGTTTCCTCGAAGACTTGTCCTTTAAATCTTTGCATAATAAGTCTGTTAAAACAATTCCTTTAATGTTTCGGTTTAAGTACTTCTACATGTAATAGAATATCTTCTTTGTTGAATACATCTTCCAAAAGGAAGACATGTTTTGTATGTGGAGTAAATTTCATTTAATTAAGGATTGTGATTTCTATGAGCAAAGATTGGGTGTATGCTACTCAGTGAAACCTAGACCATTGTGGACCAATGTTAATAATATTCCACCTTATGTCCCCAAGCAACTTATCTTGACTCTCCTTGGAGAGATCGTGATGACCTTATGTGCAACCTACTAGCCCATACTTTAAACATGGTTATTGGCACGCACATGTTGACTCTATGAATGATGGGAAAGGATTTTGGGTCTTGTTGTCAAGTCCTCGGCGGAGTTGTTCTTGGAATAATAAGGGACCTAAATTTGAATGGAAACCCAAGAACAATGGTGGATCTTTCTCATCTGCTAGACCTAAATCTTATGATCCACAAGGCAGGTTCAATTCAGCAATGACTTGAGCCTCCTTTGTATACTAACATTCTTTTGTATATATTTTTGTTACTATAGGATCATCCTCTTAAGCATAAAGATATTGGTATTGTTGATAGTGGTTGTTCAAGAAGCATGTCTGGAAATAAAGATATGACGCACAATTTTGTTCCTATTGAAGAAGGAGGCAATGTTGATAGTGGGCAATTTATCCCTTTGGAATGCTTAACCCTTAACTGCAAAGTTTAAGGAGGCATAAACCTCGGGGAGGCATATGCCTCGGGGAAGGATTTGTAGTAAACTTTATATATTATTGTGTATAATTTGTGTGCTAACACTAACACTAATAATATCTTAGTACATTTTGTCTGTTTTGTTCTTGTGTGTTTTCATATACATTTTGCGGTTTGTCTATTCAAGTTCAGTTCCTCAAGTGTGATTCGTTGGTAAATGGTCTTATAAGCTTTAAAGCTTGTTTCTACTGAAACCAAAGTACTCAAGTAAGCAATTTGATTCCTCACGAAGATAAAATCTTGAAGAGAAGAAATTGAAGTCAAATTGTTCATTCATTCATTCAAGTTCGACTACGACACAACTTACAATCGACTTCATTGCAACTACAAGAAAAGTACTATACATGATCTACTAATCTTATTCTAGTTCATAGAGAATAGTCCAACGGCTGTTGGATATGCATGACCACGTATATCTTCTGAATGAAATGCTGGATATGCATTTTTGAAGTCTTGCATAACCACCCATTCCTTTTATCTCGATGGCTGGATATGCATAACCACGCGTGTCCTTTGTGCTTCATCTACTTGGTTTCACCAAAAAGCAATCCATCCACCTTTCTTAAGCTCTTCCTCTATCGATGTGTGAAGATGCACCAAAACATAGCGCGGTGAGCAAGCACCACCTCCCTTTCGCACGAGGCCTTTGTTAAGGTTGAGGTCTTTGGAGGTTGGGAGTAAGTTATCTCGATAGTGGGTTCCTACGAGTCATCGAGAAGACTCACTTGGATCCACTACACTATCATCTTGAGAAGAAGGAGAAATGGGGATGTCGAAGGGCGAGGGTCGTGGACATGACCAAAGCGGAGAAATCACCGGATGATGATGATGGAAAAGAGGTTAGGTTAACAACCTCGGTGTAGTATTCATGGTTAATTTTGGTTGATTGGGTTTGTGATGATACTAGGGTTTGTGATGGTAATTGGGGTAAAATTATGTGAGAGAAGTATGCATTGGGATGATTAAATGAGCGGATGCAAGGGTTAATGTAATTTAATGCGAGTTAGTTGGCACGGTAACTCTAGAATCATCCGAAGATATTCTAGTCTTGGGTGGTTTCTGCGAAGTATATTGTTTATTGATTGTCTATTTGTTTACTGTTTGAGCGTTATTTTGTCGTTGGTCAAGTTGAAATACACGTGGGATATGGTCAACTAAAGTTCTCATACTTTTGACTATATTCTTGGTAACGGTTACCATTCTTCTAATCGCATTTCTTCCACTTCAAAAGAAACAATTCCCTCTTCTCCTACATCCAAAACCTCTTCAGTTCAAAAATAATAACCCTAAAATCACATATATCTCATGGCTCTTCAATTCAAGAAAGATCACAATAAAGTTGCATTTTTGGGTAAAGCAAAAGGCGATGAATTGTATGAACCAATGGTGGAGTTCCTGAAGCAGTCTAAGATTCACTATGCCCTAATACATTCCCAATGCGATTTATGAATCGTTGGTTAAACAATTTTGAGAATCGCTAAAAACGCGATGAATCGTAGATTGTTGCGTTGATTGATGAAACGAGCACGTGGTGATGGAGGACCGATAAGGAGAAAGCTTAGTTTGGATGATCTTGATGGGGTTTATCACTCAAGTGCGAGAGGAGATTCTCTCTGGTGAGAGCCATTGGGTATCAAGGTACAGAACGGACATATGGTTGAAAAAGCATTTTGCCCTATGTGGAGATTTTTAGTTCACACTCGCCTTGATGCATTAGCAACAAATCGGGAGCGGGATCAATTTCTCATGAATTGGCTTGTGGTATTGTGTGTCTATCTCGAGGATAACTTATAATTTTTCTAAATTTATTTTTGATAATATGGTTGAAAATATAAATAGGAAACAACATAAGTTTTAATACCTAGATTCTTACAAATAATCATAGACACCTCTACCCAAGTCCAAGCCTTTTATCCCATAGAGCTCTTTTCACTAAACTATTTGCCTCTATGAGAACTCACTTTGAGGCGCATCATCCGTTGACGGCAGCTATGTTGCCTCAAGGCAATGAGGCTACTGATGAGGAGAATGTTGCTAATATCCCACCCTTTTCAAATGTTGCTACTGATGGCAATCCATCAGTTAATATAGATGAGGGTCCCTCTTTTACTGCTGAAGTATCTCATATTGCTCCTGACCATACTCCACCTGTACCATCACCCAGACCGAGTCCACCACCTTCACAGGCTTCAATTGATGAGTTTGAGTCTGACCTAAACAGGATGACCACACCCAGTCCTCAAAGGGAACCTTTTGATGAAGTACCTCCTCATTTTGAGCATGACCATATTTCCACTGAAAGGTCCAATGAAACTCCGATTACCACAGAGCAATCTGGCTGGTGGGTGAGGACCTATTACTCTTACATCTGTCTATGCTCTTGTTAATGTGTATGCGACTAAGGTGGTGATCTCAAAAGGAGCTTCTGAGACCAAGTCTACTCTTGGTGATAAGATTGAGGCTGAGAATAAAGTTAAGGACCTAGAGGGCGACTTGAAAAGAGTAGCAAAGGAAGTTAGTCATTTCTTGATGAGGAGGATGAGGACTCTTGGCTTGCTTCTCTAAACATCTTAGCTGATGTGGCTCAGGAGATAGTTGTTCCGTCTTCAGTTGATGTTGAATCATCAAAAGATAAGGCACCAATTCAGTTCACTAGGAAGAAGAGACGATCTTATTTGAATAAGGGATCTGCTGCAGTCTCCAAGAAACCAAGTGTTGACAATACTACATCTGCTGAGGTTCAAATGGAGGACACTACATCTGAACCTTATCATCATCACTGTTCAAGAACCATCATATCCACCCTTGACGAGATGATCAAGTAGTATTTCATGTTGAAAGAAATTTTGATTTGGATCCTGAATCGATATCCTTACCACACTGTTGAAGATCTCTCTCAAATGTTTCTTCCGAAGTTCAAATTGGTAATTCTCCTCCGGTGATGTTGTTCATGAGTCTACTAATAAAGAGAAAGGTGTAATGATTGAAGATGAGCTTGGTCCGGATCGGTATCCGAACAAGAAAGGAAGGACAAGCGGGTTTCTTGAGTTTGCGGATCGAAGAAAAGTGAAGAAGTGGCTAAACAAATTGCGGATCATTCTACTTACATTTTGCCTCACGAGAGCGAAGAGAATTGGATGATTTAGCTACTCGGATGCCCTCTTGCACAATGGGATGCTCTTACTAAGCAAACCACTTCAAATCCTACACTTGCTCAAAGTATCTTAGGTGCGGACTTTGATAGTGAAAATTTTGTGGCTCAAATGATGGCGCTTGGAAAACAAAAGAAGCAAGAAGCAGTTTGCAAAAGGAAAGCCCTTAGTCTTGAAAAGAATAAGGCAAAGAGAGAGACCTCTTACTAAAGCTCGGAAGAAAGCAGAGATGAGGATTGCGGTGAAAAATCAAAGTTCTTGATTGCTTAACCGTGGTTTGACAATGAAGCAAGTCTTGGCTTTACACGATGCAAAATTGTTTTTCCTATACAATATGATTATGAAGACTTCTTCTTACCTTTAACACCATCTTCCAACTTGAAAAGAATTCTTTGGGAATGAAGTTGCACCAAAGGCCAAAAGACCCAAGTTTGTTGAGATAGTGGATAATTTTGATGATATTCCACCAAAGACGATCTCTCAAATGGTTTCTTCTAAAGCAACACGAAGCCACTCCTTCGTCGACAAGGTCCCGCCTGCTGAACCATCTGCTGTTTCCCTAATGCACTAGTTATGCCTCATCTAACCCAAATGTCACATCTGCTGCCGCAAAGAAGGTACTTTGGTTGGGAAGATGACACAGTTACTCTGCTTGAACCTCTTTGTTGTGTCTGTGAAACTTCTACATAAGTCACTAGCTCAAGTGAAAAGGTCTCATCTCGAACCGACCACCATTTCCTCTGAAGCACCTAATGTACAAGATTCTGCTCCATCTCATGGGATCTCTTGTCTGAGAAGGAGGTGGTTCGATTAAAGCTAAAACTACAACTGTCAAAGCTAAAAAGGCAAGAAAGGTGCTTGAAAGAATGCATGCCCTTCGTGATGATGTCTCACCTACTTCTTCAAGTCCTACTACAGAAGTTAATGAAGATACCAAAGATAATCCATCTTCGGAAATCTATTCATCTGGTAGAAGGATGAAGAGGATGGCCAAGAGAAAACACACATCTCTGAGAAGATCTATGAGAAAAGCGAGGACTCATGCATCGAAGAATAAGCCATCACCCAAGCATGTTCCTTTGGACCTAAAGGTCGATGACTCAACCTTTATTAAAGAAGGGCACACTCTTGATTTTCTTGAGGATATCAAAATTTGTTGGCCAAGTGGTCTCGATAAATGATGAGATGAATGTCATTCATCGATTGGACAAAACTTCAATGGAGTTCACCTTTTGAAGGAAATACTCCATTTGGTAGATAGGCGGATATACTTACTCTATACACTCTCGTCACCAACCATTCTTGCACATCTTGCACCACAAGGTTTTGGGATGTGCTTATTGGGAGATCTTCATGTCTGTTTAACTCTCAATCTCCCAATGGTAAAGGGCATTTCATTTGGAAGAACTCACATCTATGGCGGGTTGAGTCACGGAGATTTTATCCCACCTCGTGTGCATGTAGTTGAGACAAAGGGTGGAATCACAGTCTGCATGTCTGCTTGAAAGAACTTATCCATTGTCAAAGAGACTTATGGAAAGGATGTTGTGTCGAAGTTGGAAATTCCTCGGATCTAGTGGGAAATGAAAAACTAGCCTTTGAGCAGTTGGTTGGATTGATGAAGGCTCAACTTCTACAAGCTCAAGCTGCATCTTCATCATGAACACGGTAATCTACATTGTCTTTTGTAATATATACAGTCTTTTGTGTTGTTTTAATTTCTTTGTTTTGTTTGTTAGTTTCTTAGTTAAAAAAAAAAAAAAAAAAAAAAAAAAAAAAAACTAACTTTCTCTTACATGTTTGTTGTATATAGTTGATGGTTTTAACTCACGGATATACCTTGTGTATCTCAAAGAGTTGGCTAGTCCAAAGTGCAGACTTTGGTAAAGGCGCATCAAATCTGTTGATAGTTGTTATGATTTGCTCAAAATCATAGGGTTGCAACCACCTATGCTTAATTCTTGAGAGTTGTATGGTCATCAATTCACCATGGTATATTCCTTTTGTAATCCAAGAATTGGCTAGCCCACAAGTATATGGCTTGTGGTAAAGGCAAGCGAATCCATATTTGGTTATCAATTCACCAATTCTAAAATTGACTAGTCACGAGCAAGCGGCTACAGGTAAAGACACATCAAATCCGTTTATATAGTTCTTGATTTGCTAATAAATCGAGATGGTTATCAATGTACCATAGTTTTCGGACTTAAACATTTGGCTACTCCGTGGTGATGGCTATTGGTAAAGAGACATCAAATCCATTATTTTCAATGATTCACCTCTCACGTGGAGTTAACTCACCGGATGTGATGAGAATAGTATGCAACTAATGAGTTTTGATGTACACTATGTCATTTGTTCTTTGCAAAGACACGGCATTTCAAAGTTTGGTCATCATAGAGATGAGATTATTATTGGTTCTTTACTCGATGTTTGAGAACAATCCTCTAGTCTTGCGATCTCTAAGATCTATCAAGGATAGGAAGCTGGAACTTAGCCAAGTCAAATTCCGGTTTAGGGAGGATTGTTGGGAATTATGCAAGTAGGATTTCTCTTGTCATTCTAGAAGGATTCTCATTGAAATAGAAGCAGAATCTGTGAAGAAGAGATTCTATTGAAGTATAAAAGCGTGCCGTGTGTCTCTTTGAAGAGTGGGTGACTAGGATCTGCATGCGCTTTATTAATTACATGCTAACCCATCATTATTCTTGTACTACCGAGGTTAGCATGGGTATTATTGTACTGCTCAATATTGTTTAGTGTTTAGTCATTAAATGCATGCTTGAATGCTTAGTCGATTGAGTAGTAATAGTTTAGGGTTCCTTGTCTATAAAAGGAACTTCAATAGTTTGTAATAACAACGATTTCGAAACATAGAGTTTCAGTTAATAAAAGATCCATAGAGGATCTAAGTGTTCTTAGTTATAACAGCTTGTATTTACATTTCGCTAAAGAATACGAGTTGTAGAGATTTTCTATTAGTTTGCTTATGATTACATAGGCAACACTAACGATCTACGAGTGCTCAAGATCTGTCAAGGTCTGTGTGTTTTCAACAAGACCCACAAAGTTCATTTAAAATACTAATACAAGGTTATTGTGTTTTAAAAATGAAAGAAGTAAAGTAGAGGAAAGTTACGTCGTAACTCCATGAGGAAGTTACGTCGTAACTCCATGAGGAGTTCTGTGGTCGGAAAAACCGGCATACGCTAAGAGTGTAGCTACAGTAGTAACCACGGAGATGGTACTACGCGTGGTGGTAATGCATCCGAAATTACTGTGCGCAGGGTAGGTTACGGCGTAACCATCGAGATGAGTTCGCCGTAACTATGGTCGGATCAAGAAGCTGCAGCGATAATCACTCCTCGTTTCTGCGCAAAATGGTTAAAACACAAAACCCTACGTAAATGGAAACAAAATAAAAGAAAGGGATAATTCGGGTTGTCTCTCGAAAGAACGCTTTTCTTTATTTACGAGTCTTTAAGTTAGACTCAGAGCCGCGGGGTTTGTGGGGGCCTTTGGACTTGCCCGACTTCCTCCATGTCTTTTTTATTAGAAGAAGGTTGGTACCAAACATGTAGATAAACAAACTGGGTCATAGCGTATATTTTCTGCATAAAATTAGCTTGTGCCCACTCGCAACAAAATTTAGCCTCTTCTTCCCTTTTTATTGTAACAGATCCGAACCTTACTCGTAACCAATTTTCAAATGAGATTCCCTTGTACCCTACTTTACTTCTCTTTTCTTCGTTAAAACTTGCCTATTCCTTACGTTTGAGCCAATTAGGATCGGGGAATTCTCCTCCATTGCAGATCTTGCGGTTGGGGTCGCAAGTAGGCCATGCCATGGTGAAGTCATCAGACATCATGGCTGGTTCACAAAAATGAATGGTCCAATCAATCTCGGTGAACCATTCGTTAAAAATATTATGCCCTTGCAACCATTTTTTCTGATCAGTTTTTCGTCTTCCCAGCACCACCAGACTTCTCCAGCCTCTTTTATCATACGAATGAGATGCTTCTCTCCTCCATTGCATCGTTTTGAAAAGGAGAACATGTAGGCAACATTACCTTGGTCCCATCAATCAAACAAATATCAGGAGCACAATAGTGAAGTTTTCCTGTAACAATGTAACTAGGCACAGAAGGTGGGACCTCTTCCTCACCTGTCATCGTCACTCGATTTGGTCTCCCGTAAATGACCAAAATATGAAGGAGGAAACCTATCAGAATAATCCAATGTATTATGTGGTAAGTCATTGGTTCTCTAGTTTCTTCCGGTTCATGGCACAAAGCCTTGTCCAACTTGAATTCTATTCTATCGCCATAGTACCCCAATGAGTCCAAGAATGGTTTACCAAGAATCAAACGTTCCTTTACGTTTTCCTCAATGTCGATAATCACAAATTCAGGGGCAGAACAAATTTGTCGACCTTGACAAAAGTACCACCTGTAATTCCTAACGGAGTAGCCCTGGTCTTATTTACCATTTCAATCATTATATCCGTTTCCCAAATATGGATAAGTTTGAGTTTCAAGAATATGGAAAGTGGCATGATATTGACGTTAAATCCAAAATCTACTATCCCTAAGATGTCATATTTCCCAATTTCACATGGAATAACAACCCCGTTTGCGCTAATATTCTTAACCGAGAATAAATTGATTTCTGACCTGGTTATACCTTCTGGAACATAGTTACGCCGTAACTCGGGGGAATAATTCTGGCAGAATGGCGATCTGGTTTTGACAATCTCTTTTCCAACCTTTCGGTTGTAGATTTGCACTCCTCACTTTCCCTTGCAATTATTATCGCAAACACGGCATTGCAAACTACCATAGGTTTGGTTCCTCAATTTTACTTACCTCGATCTCTGACCGAGTTTTTCTACCATGGCTTCAAGGTTTTTAGGGTTTCGTGGGTATGCGAAAGATTCTTATTGTGTTTTCACGAAATCCTCACCATTTATCTTGTTCCGTTTGTCTGCTGAACTTTCCAGGAATTTTTTAATTGTTTCTTCAAGGTTGGGCTTTCTTTCTCCATAAAGCCCATGGTTGTAATTTCCACGGTACCCGTTACTATTTCGATTATCTCCGTAAAATGGTTGATTTTCTCCATATTTGGCTTCTTCAATAATATTTTCTTCGTTAACGTGAGGACAATTTTTAGTGAGATGTCCTCCCCCACAGCTTTCACAACCCACTTGGATGGCATGAACGGTTTCTCTGACTTTCAGCATATCTCGACTTAAATTTTCAATTTTGCTAGCGATTGCTGCAATTCCGTCAAAACTTCTGCTTTGGTTTCTTTTTCTTCCTCCGTCGTGCCATTTTTGAGAATGATCAACCATTTTCTGAATGGCTTCAATTGCTAGAGTGGGAGTCATGTTTGTTCGGGATAGGTCCTTGATAGTCCAACATCTGTCTTGTAGTTACGTTGATTCCTTTGTAGAAAATGTTGACCTTTTGCTGGTTGTTCAGAACATGTGTAGGACATTTGTAAAGTAGATCGTTGTATCTATCCCAGGCCTGATACAATGTTTCATCGTCTTCTTGCTTGTAATTATGGATTTCCAAAAGCTGCACTAAGGAGGAGAGAAAATTAGAAGATGCCACTTGCTGGGTCTAGTATAGATTTGATGATACAAAACAAGAAGAATGAAACATGAAGGACTAAAAGTAACAAGAATGGAAACTACAAAAAGATGGAGGATTTGGAAGATTCTAGAAGATATGCTTAAAAGAATATTTAGTTTCCTAATTATATTATGATTCCTCTTGTAAACCCTAGATGTCTTTAGTATATAAAGAGACATAGGGTCATTAGTTTAAGTGCGTACAAGATGTAGGCGTCTAAAGGTGTGTGTGTGGGAACCTAGGCGTGGGAAAAGCTTTATGGTTTAGTTAGTTAGTGTTAGATCAAGTCTTTGATCTTTATTATAGTTAGTTAGTTAGTTTATGATAATAAAAACCTTGTTCATAATAATGTTGATTCTATGTTTCAATATTCGCTTTCATTATTATGTGTTCCTAGATATAATATTAGACCTCGTCTAAGAGCTTACAACGATCTTCACATGTGGTATCGAGCACGAGGCTCGTGATATCTAGGGATCTACAAGGTTTTCTTGAAGAAGAAGGAAGAAAATTCAAGTCATCAAAAATTGTAATACTTACAAAGACTATTTTGTTGATTTTGTCTACAAACAAAACAGGCTGAACTATTTGTTGATTTTGAGAAAACATGTAAGAAGAGAATCACTCCAACAGGGATTACTGAAGGGGAAAGGGGTTTTGAGCAAACAAAAGAATGTTACTTAACTGAGGTCATGCCTTTCTTTAAACAACTAAAAGAACAATTTGAGTCCCTCCAAAAGGCCATAGATAGTGAGGTCAAAAACATGAAAAGATTTTTAATGAAATGGAAATTGAGGTAAAAGATTATGAACGTGAGCTCAAAAGTAATGAGATTGAGAGGAAGAATCTGCACATATTAAATGATAACTTGATTTCTAGATGTGTTGCTCAAGATGTGTTCTACACTGTCACAAATTATTCTATTACTGCTTCTCAACTTCATGAATTATCTATTGCGTTGAAAGTTTCCCATGATCGTGTCATTGAGCTTGAGACCACTAATTTAAAATTGCATGAGAAAATAGAATGGGATGATCATGATAACATGGTCAAACATTTTTCTAAGTTGTAAGTTTAACATCTTGCTTTGCAATTAAAACATCAACATCTCAAAGAAAATGTTAAAACCTCAAATGTCAGGACATCCTCGGATGCTTCTGAGTTTGATGCAGTTTTTGAACTTAGCAACCGTGATGAACAGATTCTAGCTCACTGTAACACGATCAAAAGATTGAAAACCCAAATATCGCAATTAAAGGGTGAAAAGAATGATATGACTGGCTCCCAAATGCCTCCTCCTTTAGATTCTCAAAATTCTCAAAACTTTCATCTTCAAAACATCATTCATGTTTTACAACAAGAAAATGAGTGTTTTCAAGCGGAAAATGAAAAGGTTAAACAACATTTCAAAGAGTTATATGATTCAATTAGGGTCACTCGTGACAAGAACAATGAAAAAATAACCACTTTGCAAAAGGAAATTGAGAATATGAAGATTCAGGTAAAAGGGAAAATGCCAATTGTCTGTGATGAGATTTTTGTACCAAAGGCATCTGCTTGTTCTAAGTATGTTGTGACTGTAAAGTATATTCCCCCTCATCTTAGAAATAATGAACTTGTGTGTCAAGAATATTTTTCATATCTTAAGGATAGTCTAGAATGTCTATGTGAGATTGTCGAAGAGGATAGCCTAAATAAACCACTTGATAGTGAAGTTTGGTATGCATGCTTATACGCCAAACGATCTCAGGAACTTTTAGAATGCTTAAGAGCAATATGTCCTAAATCTTTTAGTAGGAAAGATAAAGTCGTTATGCCATGCTCTATGCCTAATGTCAAGCATGCGACCCTTGATATGCCTTGTTCTATGCCGAAATTCAAGCATGTGACCTTTGATGTGCCTACTAGTACTTCAGATCCCAACACTTCTAGACTAGGAATGCAGAAAGTAGCAAAACCAACTAATGTTCCCATCATTCCCTTTACAGGAGTAATCAGTGACACTAAAGAAAGTGGGTCAAAGCCTCCAGGCAATACAAAGCAAGATAGGACCTCGCAAGTTAAGAGTGGTCAATGGAAGAAAGTAGAAGACCACCCTATGAACAAAAATTTTGTGTTGAATAAGATGAATCGTTTTGATTCTAGTATTAGCTATAAGCGTACTGCAATTAATTCGAATTCTGCTACTATTTACAAAATATGTAATGAATGTTTGGTTTCTGGTATGAATCATGAATGTGTTGTAAATGATTTGTGTAATGTTGTTAAATCTCTGTTAAAATTGGTAAACAGGTTAAGGATGACAGAAAACCAATATGGAAGAAGGTTAGAAAATATTGGAAACCAACGGGAAGAAAATTTAGTAATGTAGGTTATCAATGGATACCTACTGGTCATAAATTCAATCTAAATGAGTTGTGCCCTAAATTATCTAGATCAATTCCCATTAGGAAATGGATGCCCACTGGTAGAGTGATACCTTTAAGAAGTGAACACACTTTGAATAGATCTACTGTCACTACGAGACCTGCATCTACATCTAATGATGTCATTGATTCTACTTTTGGTGTGGGTGTACCAATCTCATTTACTAACTAAGTGGAACCCATTCTCGCATGGGGATCCAAATTATCCAGTCATCCATACTTGTTTGTGTTCAATTGGAGGTCGTACAAATCGTTCTGTGGTATTTGGACTCAGGTTGTTCCAAGCATATGACTGGAGATCGCTGGCGGCTCATGAACTTCGTGAGTAAATTCATCGGGACTGTTAGATTCGGGAACGACCACTTTGGAGCAATTATGGGTTATGGAGATTATGTTGTTGGAGCAGTGTAATTTGTGGTTTATTATGTTGAAGGTCTTGGTCATAATTTGTTCTCTGTTGGTCAATTCGTGATTCGGATCTAGAAGTGGCCTTTAGAAAACATACTTGCTTCGTTAGAGAACTAGATGGTGTTGAACTTTAAAGGGAACACGTGGAACTAATCAGACACCATCTTTATCGAAGACATGATGAAGTCTTCTCAATCGCTTCTTTGTTAAAGGCTTCAAAAACAAAGTCATGGTTATGGCACCGTAGTCTCAATTATTTGAACTTCGGCACCATAAATGATCTTTCTAGAAAGGACCTTGTAAGAGGTTTGCCCAGATTAAAGTAATAAAAGGATCATCTTTGTTCAGCATTTTAACTGGGAAAAAGCAAGAAATACGCCCATAAACCCAAACCTGCAAACTCAGTTATGGAAGTTCTTCATACTATTCATATGGATTTGTGCGGACCCATGAGAGTGCAAACTATAAATGGGAAGAAATATGTGCTAGTCATGGTTGATGACTACTCTCGGTTTACTTGGGTTAAGTTTTTGAGGTCAAAGGATGAAACTCCAGATGTTATCATCAAACTTATTATACAGCTGCAGGTTCGACTTAATAAAACAGTCAGAATTATCCGAACAGACAATGGAACTGAGTTTGTTAACAAAGAACTAAGTCGGTTTATGAAAGCATTGGAATCAGCCATCAAAGAAGTGTTCCACGTACTCCTCAACAGAACGGTGTAGTTGAAAGACGAAATCGGACTCTTGTCGAAGCTACAAGAACTATGTTGATCTACTCAAAGGTTCAAATGTTTCTCTGGGCTGAAGCCATTGCCACTGCTTGCTACACCCAAAACCGTTCCCTTATTCACACCACTCATGGAAAAACTCCTTACGAACTTGTCTACAACCGAAAACCAGATCTCTCTTTCCTTCGTGTATTCGGCGCTTTAGGCTATCCAACGAATGACGGTCAAGATTTTGGAAAGTTGAGAGCTAAGGCGGACATTGGAGTTTTTGTTGGTTATGCAAACACCACTTGTGAGGTGCTAGTATATAATTTTCGTGCTTGTTATGACTATTGCGGGGCTTATACTTGTTGTGAATTATGTTAAACCAATGCTTCATGCCCCCTAACTTATAAATTGATTGGCCAAAAGCACATTTGCTTGAGGACAAGCAAATACCAAGTGTAGGGATATTTGATAAGGATTTAAAACGTACACTTTAAAGGGGTCATTTAAGCCCTTAATTGCCTAATTTTATATCCGTTACTATTTAATTTCATTCATTTTCACTTTTTAGGTCTCTTGGAGGTAAAATGCTGGAATGATGCTTATTTGAACGAAAAGGAGTGAATATGTGAAGAAAATGGCTAAGTCAAGATCAAGACACTCAAGTCTTGGAATTACACCGACGACGTCCCAACAGAGGCGGCGCGTCCCTGATTTTGTGACGACTCATTAGAAATTTTGTTATTTTACACCGACGGCACAAGCTTTGAAGAGTAAGGGCGTCACGAAGACTTTTCTTCTCAGACGGCCTAGATCCAGATTCAGACGACGACGTCACTGCTAAATACAGACGGCATCACAACCATAACGCGACGCCGTCCCAAAGATGACTTGGCCAAGACGAAAACCTAATGACGGTGATCTGACGGCGTCCCAATTATAAGGTGACGCCGTCGCAGTTCTAAAACTATATATAGAAATCGAATTTTCAGAATTTTAGGAGGTAGACTGTGGAGTAAAAACCTAAAACGATTGTTGTCCGGTTTGGACAGTATTTTAAGGTTCTCATACCCTATTTTACATCGAGATAAGTTATGTATTCTCTTGATTTCATTATGTTTTCGATTGAATGTGTGTATGCTTGCATGTTTAACATG
The DNA here is from genome assembly GCA_022545495.1 of Chrysanthemum lavandulifolium. NCBI lineage: Eukaryota > Viridiplantae > Streptophyta > Magnoliopsida > Asterales > Asteraceae > Chrysanthemum > Chrysanthemum lavandulifolium. Next base: position 891,399 of record CM040242.1, on the reverse strand, counting down.
TCCGGCTAATTTACTTGTGTGTTTGCTTAGATCTATGAAACCTAGTTATTAATTATTGATTGGTTGTCTCTTATCTTAATTGTAATTGGCTTAGGAGTGCATTAGGCCATCGTTCTGTTTTTAATGCTTGAGTAATCTTTGTGAACCTTAGTATATAGTTACTAGCGGAATTGTAGACTAAACATCCAAAGATAGCCTTAGTGTTAAGTTTATGAATCCTAGAGATTTCGTAGTCATTAACCTTAAGGTAGTCTCAAAGAGTTAGGGATAAAAGCACACCCTACGACCTTAGAAAATACAACGCGTTAAGAATAAGGACGTGACAATTCAACCACCAATAAAGATAACTAAGGAGTAATAGTATCTAGGTAGACACATCTTTAATCATCATACGAGCACACTTCAAAAGACATAAACTACCCCTTAGATTAGATAATTAGATAGTAGAAGTAATTGGTAGAAGTACCACCCCCCATATCCAAACCCCGAGATTTTACATTTAGTTTTCAAAAAAATATAAAAAGATAAAAAACAATCTTCCTCAACCTCAACCTTAGCGTAGTAAACTTCTCACTAACATTCCTATTCCCCTAGAGAACGATACCAATACCCGAGGCTTACCCAATACTACACTACAACAATTATGTTCACTGCCTAGGGTGTTGAAAAACTTGCTCGACAAAAAGGAAGTTTCCTTTGACCCCGAACGCGCCTTGTACGCGCATCAAGTTACTGATTATAATGTGCACGGCAAAACATAAGTACTTATTATCAAAAAATTAGGGTCAAATCAAATCCTCGATTGCAAAATCAGGCTACACATATCCAGAATACACATTATTCATGTTTAACTGATCACTAAACATAGGAATACAACATATACAATTAATTGGCTAGAAAGCTAATTTCATTAAGAGTTTAGGATTACAACATTCTAACTAAAAAAAACCAAGCCTACACAAACCTGGTAAACACATAGATTAAATTGGCTAAGAAGCTAATTTCATTAAGAGTTCAGGATTACAATATCCTAACTAAATGGTCAAAAGATGAGCCATAGGCCTTGGGGCTCTAATTGAAAAATCTCGAATTAATTTTTATTAACCCGGGTTAGGTTTTTCATTGTGCCTATTCACATACTGAAAAGGCTAAATTACCTTTATCCCTCATATAAAATGAGGTTGATGAAGGGTAATCAGTTTTTTCAGGTTTATAATCGGACTCAAAGTTTCCTCATATGGAGGTCGCCTCCACTTTTCGAACCATAAGGACGAAACATGCAACTTGGCGGAACTACAAGGACAAATTTTTACAATTTACTCTAATATTAAATAAGAATTTTGTTTTTTGAAATTTTAATTCTTTATAATTGACTTTAAAAATTAAAGAAGTTGTTGCTCAAAAAGTTATATAGATGTGATCATGTAAATAAAGTTTTTTTTTTTTTTTTTTTTTTTTATGTTATTGGCATCATATAAAGATACATTTTAGATGACTAAGGTAGTGTTTGTTAGTGACTGACTGACTTAATATGAAGAAAAAAAACTGAATTTCATATTAAAGTTTGACTTAATAGAAAGATGGTGAAAATATTAATTAATAAAACTGATGGTTTCTGCATTAAGACATCTCTTAATTAGAAATGAATTAATAAAAACAAAATTACTCCCTCCGTCCCATATTAAGTGTCCACAATGAAATCTATGGATGTCCCAAATTAAGTGTTCAGAATATATTTCAACCAATGAGATGAGACTTTAATGGGTAAAAATAATATTTGATTGATGGATAGTGTAGTTAGTGTAATTTTTTAAAATTTTGTGCACTTTGAAAGTGGACAATTAATATGAGACGGAGTGAGTAACAAACAAGCCCTAAGCATTTTACAAGTTTGATTAGGGATAATAAAATGGTAGTTAGTTAACATAGTCCTCATCCTCGACGGTTAAAGACGTGGCCAAATAACAACGTACACTAGAGTTTTCCTTTTCTTCATTCATTTGAAAATGAGAATTCCCTCGTGCCTCATAATTATCACGAATATTTATTTATGTGGCTCATTTTTTGAGGGGGATTTCTGCCTCTTAAACCAACAGAAAAAGAAAACCCAAAATTCTTCTCTATTCTTTTCATTTCATTTTGATTTGTAGGTTTTAATAATCATCCTCCTGCCTTGAAACCATTTCTTCTTTCAACAAATATTTGTAACACCAAGAATCGATATCAACCGGGGCTGGGAAGTTATCTTCGGATTGCACGTAAAGGGCATTTACAGGTTTAATCATTTCATATCTTCCTTTTTTTTGGAAATTTTGTTTCATTTTTTCAATTTGCTTCAGAACTTTTGTTATGTGAATTTGAAAATCTGTTTCATGGTATATATTCATTTATTTACGTTGTTTGTTTGATTGTTTGTTTGTTCGTCATATTCATTATATGATCTCTTTGTCCAACAAGCGTTAACGTTCTAGATTGGCCACACAACTAAGCTTTATTCCCTTTCATTTATTAGCATATAATCTAAAAAAAATCATGCATTTAGTGAAATCTGATCTTGATGTTGGTATTATTATCTTACAGGCGCGTGTGGTTACGAGTTTTAAGTTTTACTAGTGTGGTTGATTGCTAATGCTGATGCAAATACCGACTAGTTAGATAGGTAGGTAGGTACGGGTTTAAAGTGAAGTTGAAAGATGGACATACCAGCTTTGTTGACATCGGCTGGTATGAACATTGGGATTTCAGTGGGAATGTTCTCCCTATATTCCATACTCAGAAAACAACCACTCAATGTTAGAGTTTACTTTGGCCAAAGGATTGCTCAGGGCCGAACACGTAACGAGAACCTCTGCTTTGAAAGATTTGTTCCTTCTGCAAGCTGGATTTTAAAATCTTGGGAAGCTACTGAAGAAGACATTTTTGCTTGTGGCGGTATTGATGCAGTTGTTTTTCTCAGGATCGTCGTTTTTAGGTACTACGCTTTTCTTATACAGTAAACCTTTTTCTTAATCAATATTTACTTATAATACTTTTTATTTTGTGCACAGTATACGTATCTTCGCAATTGCCACTATTCTTTGCACATTTCTTGTGCTTCCGCTGAATTATTTTGGGCAAGGGATGCAACAGGGCGAAGACTCAACAGCCATGGACTTATTGACTATTGGCAATGTCAGAGAAGGTTCAAGATGGTATGCTTCCTAATGTGTTGAAATCATCATGCACTTTTCGTCCAACCCATATTACAAATAACGATAATATATTTTTCGTCTCTCAGGCTCTGGGCCCACTGCTTGACGCTGTATGTTATATCTGCTTGTGCTTGCACTCTTCTGTACTTTGTAAGAACATAATTACTACTTCAACTTTCTACTGCATCTCACATTGCATTTTGTATCAGTGACATGCTTTTATTCTGATAACCATATAACTCATCCAAATAAACAAAATTGAATTCACAACTAAGGGTGTGTTTGTTTCATTAAGATGTTTTAGGTCTGAATTTGATTACCACATCTTACTGGTAAGAGGTGGTTAGAAAGTCTAAATCTGAACGAAATAATGTTGTTTGTTTTTGTATAAATGTCCGAATGATTTTAAGTGCTCGTTTCTGCAATTCGTTTATTAAACCAACGCAATGCGATAATAAATAACTTATGTAAATATGAAACAAAACTTTTTATCATAAATATAACATAGTTAATAAACCATCAAATATATTATATTAACACAAGTCTTCAATCTCTTATCGAGTAAGAGACAATAAGACAATCTCCCCACCTCATATTGAGTAAGATGTTATATGTCTGACCGGGTCTGACTCAAAAGAAAAAACAAATAACATTAATGTCTTACCACCTCTTACCGCCTCTGACTCAGTAAGAGTAAGAGGCTAGTAAGACATTTTTTCATAAAACAAACACACCCAATCTAATGAACTAATAAACTACTATATGTAGTTAATTTTGGATTTGTGATATGGCACCTCAGTTAAAATGATTAATAAGTATGCAGCTAGAAAATGAAAACACAATGTATGCGAATGGAATACAATGACTTTCACATGTTTGGCTACATTTTACATGCTCAATATAACTAGTGGGCTACATGATTGATATTTACTTACACAAGTAACTTTCCTTTGATAGAATAATACACATACTGTAGTTTGGTAACATGAGGTGTGCATATTGAATTTCTCATAGGAGTATAAAAACATCGCAAGGATGAGAATGGAGCAAGTACATAGGTTTCCAACAAGGCCGAGTAACTTCACAGTGCTTGTGCGCGGCATCCCGTGGTCTTCAGTAGAATCATACAACGAGTCTGTGGGGAAATTCTTCAGTAATTATTATGCATCAAGTTACATTTCCCACCAAATTGTCTATCGTTTTGGTGCAGTTAACCAACTTATGGTAAGGTGCATAATACTAATACTAGCTAGGTATAGAGCCCGTCCATCTTCTTTCTTTCTTTAGGTATCAACTTATTCATGTTGACATTTTCAGGAGGACGCAGAGAAGATGTATAAAGTGATGACAACCGTCCCGGGTAAGCAGTGCTGTGAACCAAATGTTAATAGATGTGGCCTTTGTGGAGCAAGATCAAAATCTTTCAAAATTGTTAGCCCGGAATCAGGCGCCACTCGCAACGTCGATGATCAACTCAGAGAAAAGGTTGGTCACCTTCTAGCTAGCTAGCAAAAATATTAATAATGTTTTAATGAATTCGAATCATTCATGCATGTGGTGATTGTTTAATTTGAATGAATACAGGAATGTGAAGCTGCATTGGTGTTTTTCAGGAGTCGATATGATGCTTTGGTGGTGTCACATACTATCCAATCAGCAGACCCGATGTTATGGGTCACACAATTGGCTCCAGAACCACGCGATGTCTTCTGGCAAAACCTTTGTGTATCTTATAATTTGTTGTGGATCCGTAAAATTTCAGTATTTATTGCGTCCATTGTGTTCAGCGTCTTGTTTCTGCTGCCTACCACATTTGTTCAAGGTCTCACCAAAATCCAATATCTTCAGAATGCATTTCCATTCTTAAGACGAGTATCAGACAGGTAAGTGAATTATATATTTTATCTGTTGTGAGAGGGAGAAAGTCGTAAGTGTGTGTGTTGAATCACTGGATGCTCTTGCAGGAGTTATATTAACCTAATTACTGGGTATCTACCGAGTTTGGTGCTGACGGTATTCCTAACGGTGGTTCCACCACTGATGATGCTATTTTCAACATTGGAGGGAGCCGTGTCTCGTAGTACGAGGAAACGGAGCGCGTGTGTCAAAGTTTTAATCTTCATGTTTTGGAACGTTTACTTCTCAAATATTCTTTCTGGGTCATGGATTGAGAGAATGGGTAAACTTACTGTTACTAGTCCTAAAGACTTGGCTACCCTGCTGGCAGAATTAATACCCAGACAGGTAGCATTTTAATTTTCTTATAATAGTAATAATACGAATAATGATAATGAGTTAATAATGTGTCTAATGGCAACAACAGGCATCCTTCTTTATGACGTATGTGATGACATCAGGGTGGTCAGGGCTGTCATTTGAACTGTTGCAGCCGGTTGGGCTAATTGGGAATTGGCTGTTCAAATGTGTTTTGATGAAGGAAGAGGATTTTGTTCGTCCAGTCACCTTCTCATACCACACAGAGGTTACGAGGGTCCTTTTATTTGGACTCCTTGGCTTCACCTTCTGCATTTTGGCACCACTGATTTTGCCTTTCTTGTTAGTCTACTTTTGCTTCGCTTTCCTTGTATACCGAAATCAGGTTAATTAATAAATCTCTAGCTCTCTTAACATCATTATTTCTTACCTGCATACCACCTAACTGATAATGCTAATAATAATCCTCGATTGCAGATCATGAATGTTTATTTTGTAAAATACCAGACAGACGGAAGTTATTGGCCTCTTGCACATAATGCCACAATCTTCTCTTTGATACTGACACAAGTAGTAGCTGGAATACTGTTTGGAATGAAAAAGTCGAGCAGTGCTTCAACTTCAACTATCCCATTGATCATCTGCACCGCCCTTTTCAATGTATTCTGCAAGAATAGATTTCTACCACTTTTTAAAAACAGAGCTGCACAAGTAACTAATCTAGTTAACTATTCTTAATTTCGTTACTATGAGAGCATACGTTTTTGTTAATGTGTGTTTATTGTGTAGGTTGCTATTGAGATGGATCGTGATGATGAACGTTCTGGAAAACTACAAGAGATTGTTGAGGAGCTTCCTTCAGCCTATAATCAGTTTGAGTTATGTGCTGATCCGACTCAGCCCCAAGAAGAAGAAGAAGAAGAAGAAAAGATCAAAAAGGGTAGTGATGAAAGTCTAAAAGATTTGGAGATTGTAAACGCGGATAGTCCGTCTGGTGAGCAAGAGCAAGCGCCCGCTTCTCCCTCTCCGGCTCCACCTAATCTTGAACCAGAACCAAAGATTGTATCCATCAAGTAGGAATAATCCAGAACTGGGCTGTTGTACATAAGATTGTATATCATATGTATATAAGTTTAACTTATTTTTTTTATAATCTAGCTCCTTCACAAGAATACGGTGAAATTTATTTTCCGATTATTACCGCTCTCTATTTAAATTTTTTATTTAAAAAGTAATAATAAGGAAAAAACCAAGAAAATCCTCCATCAAGACCACAGACAATTGGTCACTAAATCATGCAGGTACCTGCTTGATTTAGTGAGAAAGATTGCATTGTCTATCTACCGCTAAGACCGTCACTAGTAGTTTAGTGTGCATTGTGCGCTAATCGCTAATGAAACAAAGTAATCACTAATTATATCGTCGCTATGTGAGTCAAAAAACCTCCCGCACCAACTGACCGACCTGCGGCCCCTTGGATACTTGATAGAAAGGTTATATTGTACACTCCAAGCTTTAGCTGGCTTTACATCATGCAGGCAAAGGATGATCTGCCCACCTAAACCAATTATATTTATATACTTATTTAACATATACAGACACATGTAATCACCTAAGAACAGCATTGATCAGTATATTGACCACCAAGTATTAATACAATTGAAATCTAGCTACCCCTTGTGACTTAAGGAGATGAATGAGGAACTATGTCATACTTACATAAAATCGGGACATCTACCTACTTTATTCATATCCATGTGATGAGCCTAAAATAAACAATTTACAATCTATCTTTTGGAGATGTTAAGGATATTTGTGTTGGAAAATTTAGTGCACTTGTGGGATTAGTTCACATCTTGTAATGGGTTAGGAGGTAGGTCCATGAACACCCTGACTCTTATAGTGGTTTGTATTGGTAGTGCTAGTGGAAAGTACTGTTTGTGGTTTCCACTGATATGCAGTGTTTCCACTGAAGGAGTGTTTCCAGCTGAAGCGGTGTTTCCGAGCGATGTACCCATCGCTAGTGCTATGAAATCTTGATGAAAGTATTGCTTGTAACGGGCTTTGACCTATTCAAGTGGCGATTACAAGCGCATTATGACCACGTTTAATTGGTCATGTAACTACTAACGACTATAATGGGGATAATTATGAGGCGATTAATGGGCGATTAATTCTCATAATTCCATTTGACTAGCTAGAGTAATCTCCTATAAATAGGAGATCTGATTATGCATGAGTGACACACAGAAAACGATTAACACTTATAAGCGTAAGGGTTATTGAATTGTGTCTAATTCCATAACTACATTTGGTCTTATCCCAAGCAGATATTTGTGTAACCCATGCATTAGGGTCGAATAGTTTACTTTGGAAAGTGATCACACGATTCCAAGTGATATCCGGTAACCACCTAGTGGTATTTATTTCTGGTGACTTGATAGTTGTTTCTGCTGACCTTGATTATCTTAACCCTGTTCTGGGAGTTACACACCAACAATCAAAGTAAACTATTTTGTGATAATCAATGGCAGCTCACGCAATGAAACACATGGCTTCAAACTTTGCCAAGCTTGATAAGTTTGAAGGGGTGGACTTTAGGAGATGGCGAAGAAGATGCATTTCTTTGTCATCAAGCATGAGTGTGGTGTATGTGCTAACCACTCCTATTCACGATGATGGGGATGATGCTCACGTGGGCGGATCGGGAGGAGGAGCAAATGGGAGAATGATGACTACATATGCAGAGGTCTAATTCTCAATGGTATGTCGATTCTCTATTTGATATCTATCGAACATTGAATCTTCAAAGAAGCGTGGGACTCCTTGGATGCCAAATATATGGTGAGGATGCATCAAGTAAGAAGTTCCTTGTTAGTAATTTCACAAATTACAAAATGGTGATTCAAGACCGGTTATGGAACAATACAATGAACTTCTTGGTATACTTGGAAGGTTTACACAACATAATATGCACATGGATGAGTCTATTTAGGTCTCTTGTGTTATTGACAAACTCCCTCCTTCTTGGAAAGATTTCAAGCATACCTTGAAACATAAGAAAGAGGAATTAACTCTGGTTGAGTTGGGCGGTCATCTGCGCATTGAGGAATCTCTCGAGGTGCGGGATAATGACAAGCCAAAGAGTAGCAATCTTCTTTGGTGCATCTGTTGTCAATATGGTGGAGCATAACAACTCCACGGTACAATGACAACAAAGGCAAACGCAAATATCATGATAACACAGGCGGATCCAAACAAGAAGGCAACACCTACTTGTTGGAAATGTGGCAAGCGGTCACATTAAAAGGGGCTGCAAAGGGTGTTAAAGTTGGTGGTAAAGGCAATAGATCGAGCACTAATGGTTCGGGGGTGGTGGTTCTTCCAACTCACTGAAAGGTCGAATATGGTTAATAAGTCTTTTCAGATTTATTATGTTACATATGTATCTGAATCCCATTATGTGCAGGATGATGATCTTGCGTGGTGGGTTGAATCTGGTGCAACAGTTCATGTGTGCAAAGATAGAAGCTGGTTCAAGACTTATGAGTCACTAGATGATGGTTCTATTCTTCACATGGGAAATGAGTCAATAGCCTTGGTGCATGGTCATGGTTGTGTAGATCTTAAGTTTAGTTCTGGAAAGATTGTAACTTTGTTTAATTTTATTCATGTTCCTGATATAAGGAAGAACTTGGTTTCAAGTAGTGTTTTGAATAATCATGGATATAAACAAGTTATTGAATCTGATAAATTTGTTCTTTCTAAGAATGGTGTTTTTATTGGTTTTGGTTATTTATGTAATCAAATGTTCAGGCTTAATATTTCCACTGATAGTGTTAATTCAGCCTTTGTGACCACCTATGACCTGACTGTCTCTACCCTATGGCATGCTAGACTTGGCCATGTACAATACAAGAAAATGCAAGATATGTCTAAGGATGGGTTAATCCCAGTATTTGACATGGACACTGAAAAGTGTAAAACTTGCATGTTGACCAAGATAACCAAGAAACCTTTTCATGGTGTTAGTCGTGAGACAGAGCTCTTAGAGCTAATACACAGTGACCTGTGTGATTTGCATGTCACTCCATCTTTGGGGAATAAGTACTACTGTGACATTTATTGATGATGCTTCTAGGTTTTGTTATGTCTATACATTACATACTAAGGATGAAGCATTAGATAAATTCAAAGTGTTTAAAGCGAAGTTGAATTACAACTTGGGTCTTTGATCAAAGATTAAGGACCGATAGGGAGGTGAGTACATGGATACTCTGTATTTTCGATCTGTTGGTATAATCCATGAAGCGATCGCCCTTATACTCCTCGACAAAATGGTATTTACGAAGGAAAAGCAGTCTTGAAGGAGATGGTTAATTCCATGTTGTCCTATTCGGGGTGAGTCAAGGGTTTTGGGGTGAAGCTATGTTATGACTTGTTATTTATTAAATAGGGTTCCCAACAAAAGGAACAAGGTTACCCTTATGAACTCTGGACTAAAGGAAACCCAACTGAACTATCTTAAGGTATGGGGTTGTAGAGGCATTGTAAGACTCACGATCCAAAGCTAAAGACTTTGGGTGAAAGAGCATTGATTGCATCTTTGTTGGATATCTTGAGCATTCCAAGGCCTTTAGGTTCTATGTTATTGAACCTAATGAATATGTTTCAATTAACTCGATAATTGAATCAATGGATGCAAACTTTGATGAGAATAGATTCTCATGGGTCCTTAGACCAAGTATGAGGATTCTGATGGAACTCATAACTGCTGGTGTGTCGAGGTCCACGATGAAGAACCATCGGTGGTCCACGATGAGGTTGTGGTTCAACAACTTTGAAACGTGCTTAGAAAGAGCAAAAGGGTCGGGACTCCAAAGTCATTTGGACTGAGTTTCAACTATACTTAGTTGAAGGAACAAGGGATGAGGTCTCGACCAATACTCCTATTGCTTCATTGTTGAGGATGATCCCAAGACATTTGAAAAAGCAATGAAGTCCCGGGATATTGCCTTACGGAAAGAAGCAATCAATGATGAGATGGATTCCATCATGGGCAACAACACTTGGGTGTTGGTTGATCTACCACAGGTTGCAAACCTCGGGTTTCAAATGGATTTTCAAAAGGAAAATGAAGGTAGATGGAACTATTGAAGCGTTCAAGGCTAGACTAGTCATTCGGGGCTTTAAACAAAAGTCGGGGATAGACTATTTTGATACTTATGCCCGTGTGGCTCGTACCGGTACCATAAGGCTGGCGATTGCTTTGGCATCTATTCACAATCGATTATTCATCGGATGGATGTGAAACGACTTTCTTAAATGGTGAATTGGATGAGAGGTTTATATGAACCAACCTCGGGGCTTCAACATGCACGGCAATGAAAACAAGGTGTAAAGCGGTTAAGTCTCTTTATAGACTTAGCGGGCACCTAACAATGGCATCAAAATTTGATGAAGTAGTTTTGTCTAGTGGTTATGTTCTTAACCAAGTGAAAAATGTGTATATAGCAAATTTGATGAATCGGTAAAGGAGTCATCATTTGTTTATATGTTGATGACATGTTGATCTTTGGCGTGACCAATATCAGTTGACTTGACAAAGGAATTTTGTCATCAAGGTTCTCCATGAAGGATATGGGGAGGTTGATGTTATCCTTGGTATAAGGATTAAACATGAAAGTAAAAGAATTTCTATCTCTCGGTCTCATTATATTGAGAAGGTGTTGAGGAAATTCAATTACTTTATTGTACTCAGTGAGTACACCTATGGATACTTGAGAAGTTGATGCCTAATAATGGCAAAGTCGTATCTCAACTTGAGTATTCTAGGGTAATTGGTTGCTTGATGTATGCCATGACTTGTACAAGACACGATAATGGTTTTGCGGTGGGAAAATTGAGCGGTATACTAGTAATCATAGTGCTCATCAGCGCAAGCGTTCAAATAGTCTTGAAGTATTTAAAGAGAACTATGGATTATAGTCTCGTATATTGGTTACCCATCGATGTTGGAAGGATACAGCGATGCAAGTTGGATCGATAACACGAAGACAATTCGTCTACTAGTGGTGGGTATTCCTACTTGGTGGAGGTGCAATTTCTTGGGCATCGAGAAGCAAACTTACATCACCGGTTCAACAATGGAATCTGAATTTGTGGCTTTGGCGTTCTTTGGTAAAGAAGGTGAATGGTTGAAAAACTTGCTTCTTGAGATTCCATTGTGGCCTAAACCTATAGCACCCATTTCTATCCGATGTGATAGTGCGACTACATTGGCTAAGGCTTATAGCCGGATGTACAATGGTAAGTCTAGACACTTGGGTGTCGGACATAGCATGATTCGTAGCTTATCATGAATGGGGTGGTATCTATAAAGTTTGTTAGATCTCAACATAACTTAGGCGATCACTTGACGAAGGGTCGGCTAGAGACTTGGTTGTAAAGTACGCTAAAGGGATGGGTTTAAGTCCAACTTAGTCCTTGAATGCTAGGACACTGACTCCTCTAAGGAAACTTGGGAGCCGAGTTCAATGTGAAAAGTTGAACATTCGATTGATTTGGAGCACATGTTTTATTTACATCCCAAGGTTGTGCTCGAACTGCTGAAAGGAGGATGAAGTCTTTACTTCTTAATGGTTAATTTTCTTTGAAAAAGTGCTTGGCGGGAGCATGAATAAAGAGGAACCACCTATGTAAATGTTGAAGTTTTGCCGCTTGGGGAGCTTTTGGACTTTTAGCTTTTCGACATTTATGAATTTGGATATGGACACATGGCTTGTATAGTGTCGGGAGGCGATAAGTGTTTGAAAACTGTGTGTATTTTATCTTGGTATTCAAATGGGTTGAAGGGTTCAATTCTTAGAACACCCGATTCTCGAATATTTGAGCGTGTAATTTACTAAGATGGAAATTCAATCCTCAGGACATTTCGTTTATGCACATGTTTTGATTAATGTTTGTTTTCATGCTAAGGAGGTGAAATAAATTTGGGGAGGATTGTTGGAAAATTTAGTGCACTTGTGGGATTAGTTCACATCTTGTAATGGGTTAGGAGAGTGCGGGTGTACACCCATAAGGTCCATGAACACCGACTCTTGTAGTGGTTTGTATTGGTAGTGCTAGTGGAGAAATCTTGTTTGTGGTTTCCAGCGATATGATGTTTCCAGCGATATCGATGTTTCCTTTGAAGGAGTGTTTCCACTAAAGCGGTGTACCCATTGCTAGTGCTATGAAATCTTGATGAAATCTTGCTTGTAGCGAGCTTTGACCTATTCAGTGGCGATTACAAGCGCATTATGACCACGTTTAATTGGTCGTGTAACCACTAACGGCTATAATGGGGATAATTATGAGGCGATTAATGGGCCGATTAATTCTCATAATTCCATTTGACTAGCTAAGAGTAATCTCCTATAAATAGGGGATCTGATTATGCATGAGTGACACACAGAAAATGATTAACACTTATAAGCGCAAGGGTTATTGAATTGTGTCTAATTCCATAACTACATTTGGTCTTATCCCAAGTAGATATTCGTGTAACCCAGGCATTAGGGTCGAATAGTTTACTTTGGAAAGTGATCACACGATTTCAAGTGATATCCGGTAACCGCCTAGTGGTATTTATTTCTGCTGACTTGATAGTTGTTTCTGCTGACCTTGATTATCTTAACCATGTTCTGGGAGTTACACACCAACAATTTGAGAGTGGCGGATATAGTATTAGTTTAAGGTGGTGTTTGTTTGTGACTTAATATGAAAAAAACCGAATTCATTAAGTCATATTAAAACTGTTTGTTTGTAACTTAATAGAGAAAGATGAGTGAAAATATTAAGTAATAAAACTGAGGGTGTCTGCATTAAGTCATCTCTAAATTAGAAATGACTTAATAAAAAAATTTAACAAACAAGCCCTAGTTAACTTTTTTTTTTTTTTTTGAACATAGCCCTAAGTTAACCACTAGTAATAAACACAACTTTTATTATCCTTATACAAAATATAATGTACATAGTGCAAAACATCATTCTGGTTATTATTACATGCATCCAATTACAGAAAATATACAAATATATATCCGCAAAGGCCGGTAAAAACTTGAATGATCGGATCCCATGCAGCCACATACATAGCACGTAAGTCTGCATAAAGGGTTTCCAAGAACATATGCACATGCCCGTGTAATATTATATAGAAAATAAGGGACACACAAATAATGAGATTGTGCGTGCACAAGTTAACCAGGATAGTGGATGAACCATGGATGACCATCAATTTGACCTCATCCGTTACATCACTCAACTCAAGGTCCTAATCTGTAAGGACCTTCACCCATGTAATGACCCTCCATATAGAGAGCAGTAGCAGCATTCTGTGGATGAGGCCCATCCATAACCATAAATTGCATATCCTCGGAAGGTTTCCAGTGTCTCTTCCTTTGATTGATGAACCAATTATTTATTTGTTTCTGGTCCAAACCAGTTGATTCTGCCAAAGCTACCTTCTCTGATTCCTGTATGATCATTATTAGCAAACAAACAACTATAGAATCAGTCATTTCTAAAATTGTAGCATATACATACATGTTCTTGTACAAAATTGGCTACTTCATGGAATTTGCATGTTTCGCATTGCATTTTTTTCATGCCACATATATTGCGACAAGTCTACAACTGTTCCACTGTTTTTCCAAGGATTAACAATGTGTCAAGAGCTCTAAAATTTTTCAGGGATGCAATATATGATCACCCCAACATGCAGACCAAATTATAAAGTTATATATATCAATTTACGAGTGTCCACTTTTATTAAGAAAGGTAGAAAAATTTCGCATCAATGAAATTTTCAATAAAACAATATTTAATTTCATATAGGAGAAATTCAGTATAAGGATTGAAGATTATACATACCGAAGGATATGGCCACTTGTAGTGCAACTCCCACCAGCTTAAAAGCTTTTGCCGGGCTTCTTTTGGTAGTTTACCTTTCTTCTTTTTCTTGGAAAGTTCTTGCTTGAGACTACTTAAGTAACCACTATACTTTCTCAACAAGTGATTCTTTAGTTCACGGTCTTCAGCTCGGGGATCAATTTCAGGAACTTCGGTTTCACCAACGCTGTTTTCTTGTTCTTCGTCTGACGAACCAATCACCTCACATTTACTATCATCTGGTCAAACACAATCAAATAATCATAAATAAAATATATTAGTTTTTCAAACAGAAACCCATCACCCATAGTACCGTATAATAAAAATTCTCAAACGCTCAAAGAATTTACGAGCTCTATATTAGTTTTAATGGATGTTTCTTGTGGAATTTTTCAAGGTTTTATGTTAGTTAGTTAGTTAGTTAGGCGCCTCGCTGTGTTTTAGGAGTGTAGATCTGTTAATAAATCTTTTCAGAAATGAGAAAGGGGAAAGGCTGAGTGTTCACTGGAGAATGTCATATACGATGAATGAAATATATATAATAAATCTTTTCAGATTTTTTATGTTACGTATATATTTGAGGCTTGCTTTGTAGAGGATGATGATGTTGCGTGGTGGGTTGACTCTGGTGCTACCACTCATGTGTGCAAAGATAGATATTGGTTAAAGACTTACAAGTCACCGAATGATGGATCAATTCTTGATATGGGATATGAGCCATCAGCTCTTGTGCATGGACGTCGAAGTGTGAATTTAAGTTTTAGTTATGGAAAAGTTGTTTCTTTATTTAATGTTTTGCATGTACAACAAATTAGAAAGAACTTAGTTTCTAGTATTGTTTTGAATCGTTGTAATTATATTCTAGTTATTGAATCTTATAAATTTGTTTTATCAAAAATGGTATGTTTGTTGGTTTTAGTTATATTTGCAACCAAATGTTTAAACTTAATATTAATCATGACAATGTTAGTTTTGTCTTTATGTCTACTAATAAGAATGATTCAAGTCTTTGGCATGCTATACTAGGTCATGTACACTTCAAAAGAATGCAAGATATCTAAAGAAGGACTTATACAAGCTTTTGATATGAACAATAAAAAGTATAATACATGTATGTTGACTAAAATCACTAAGCAACCTTTTCAAAATATAAAACGTGAAACTTGAATTTTAGAGTTAACACATAGTGATTTATGTGCAACTCTTACTTTGAGGAACAAGAAATACTTTGTGACTTTTATTGATGATGCTTCTAAATTTTGTTATATATATATATGCTACATACTAAGGATAAAGCATCACATAAATTTAAAGTAGGGGCCAATGACTTATATAGACCAAGAGAAAAAATGTATCCAATTTATATACCGTGGTCAAAAAAAATTCAAATATAGACTAAAAGGTTGTGCGACTTTTATTTTTGCTCGACTTCAGTTTTATTTTTTGCTTGACTTCCTATTTTTGGAAGAAAAAAAAGTCGCGAAGTCTATAGGCTAGAAATCAAGTTTTTTTTTTTTATCTATTTAAGTAATCAACACTTTAAAGTATATAAAACTGAAATAGAATTACAACAAGAAGCCTTAATAAAAAAAAGACTTAGAATAGATAGGGGAGATGAATAATGGATGATTATACTTCCAGGGAATTATCCATGTGAGTATTGCTCCCTATAAACCACAACAAAATGGTATATCAGAGAGGAAGAATAGGGTGGTGAAAGAAATGGTTAATGTCATGCTAGCCTATCCAGGGTTAAGTCGAGGATTTTAGGGTGAAGCTATGTTAATAGCTTGTTATTTACTTAATAGGGTTTTAACAAAAGGAACAAGATTACTCCTTATAAAATTTGGACTAGAGTAAAGCCAAACTTGAATTATCTATGTGTTTAGAGTTGTAGGACTATTGTAAGACTCCCTGATCCAAAGATAAAAACTTTAGGTGATAGAGGTATAGATTGCATGTTTATTGGATCTGTTGAGTGTTCCAAGGTATATAGGTTCTATGTTATTGAACATAATAAATGTGTTTCAATTAACTCTATAATTGAATCAAAAGATGCAACCTTTCATGGAAATCGCTTCTCATATTATACATAGACCAAATCATATGGTTCAAAGTACAAGTGGAACTGATAAGAATAATAATGAAGAAGTCTCTGAAAAGGTTGTTGATTAGCAACTTGAGCTTCAAAAAAGTAAAAGAAGTAGGAAACCCACACCTGCCAACATTAATGAAGAAACCCTTGAATCTCATCTTCAAGCATTTGGGGATTACATGGCTTACCAAATCTTAAATGATGCTGATGAGAAGCATGTTGGGGGTTGCCCATGTTGACCTTAGACATAAGATCAAGAAGGGGTTCAGCTACTCCGGAAAGGTGATAGATAGAATTGAAGATAAGCTTGAATCCTTAATGGAATCACTGAGGCTATCTACGGATCACTTACTGAGGGTGATATCCCTGACATAAAAGCAAGCCACAATTCTGTCAATACTGATTATCAATCCTTGGCTTGGTCGACTGGCAAACTTCTAACCAAGAAAGAAGATACTCAAGCTGCTTTGGCCACTAATCTTTCAACTACCATTCCACAAAAGGTGTAGTTTGGCGGTAACACCCTAAACCCGGGTTCCTTTTGGCACCAGCCATTGTCCACCCCACAAGGAATAGCTCCAAGAACTCTCACGGCCTAGTGGGCACCAATGGAGTGAGCACGAGCCAAGACTCGGACCCCGAGCTCTTATTCCACAAAGTCTATCCAGTGTGCCCATAGGTTTTGTGGAGGTGGGTACCTATATGAAGCAAATGCCAAGGATGGGACTTGAACTTGGGTCTATTGATTCAAGCACAAGTGCTCCAACCATTTCAAGACATACTAAGCATTACTTACCTCTCATAACTCAAGACCTTATTTCAAGACATACTAAGCATTCTTCAATGTGTAATCTTAGCTGGTACGCCAACAGTTCATGAGTCTTCAGCCCCAACAGTTATTGAGGTGGAGACACCAATTGAGACTGCACCAAAACCCTCAGCAACCATCCACAAATCACTATGTAAAGAAATTTCACAACACACTGAACATACACCAACAAAAGCCATTGCAATGGTTTTATCAAGTTCTCCTCTCAGCATTTGAGTGGGAGAAAGTGTGGGACTATGAGATCCCTGAGCCACTTCAATCATAAAGACCTACTGAAGACATTCCCACATCTTCTACTGTACAACCAACTTAAGACACCAAAGGCAAAAAAAAGTTAGGTATTGAAGACAGTATGATTACATAAGTGTTTGAATATGAACTCCCCATCCTGACCTCAAACTTAACCATCATCATCAGTCCCAACCAATCGACTGAATCCTCTTCAGGCCGTGACCTAATTGACTCCTTCAGCTTTAAGATCTAAAGGCTGCTAAGAAAAAGTTAAAGGCTAAGACTGAAAAGTAGGAGAAGTATTTGGGAAAGCTATAAGCACATGATGTAATATGTCAAAAAGTCGAGAGTTATCATTGACATCAGGATCATCCTATATACAAAGCCTCTGAAAGTGACTATAGTCAGGGGCAATGATGATTCCAACTTTGAAGTCATCACGGAGTTCAAGTGGAATCTCTTTGGCTACAAAGAGATGAAAATGATGTTAGGCCACCTGAACAAGAAAAAAGGGGTTAATGCTACTGAACTAACCAAGACCCTATGAAGACGACTTGAAGAAATTAGAAACCAAGAAAAGATTTGTTGGGATTGACACAAGGAAGCCTCTAAACTTTCATGACCCTCTTAAAACATCACCCAATCAAAAGAAAAAAAGAGAGAACTGCATAACATAAAATTGAATCATTGTAGTTGGTCTTTATTGTAACAGGGTACCTCCTCACGGAGTCCCATTTAGAGAAGGTCAGGTTATTTAAGCCCCTGAACATAGTATCTTTTTCACAAATGTGTATGGATAACGAGTCTTTTAGAGAGTCTCTGAAATGAAAATGTTTGACACTCAAACATTCTTCTATTACAAAGTAGTTGCCCTGACTGAAAAGAATATTGAAGCCTTAAAGTTAGTTAAGATCTTGGATTAGGAACTAGAGAAGAGGGATGACAGGGATTTCCTTCTTTCAAAGAAAGTAAAGCTAGAGTTGATGGGGTTCACGGATGAATAAGCCTGAACACAGAATGTCTATGTATTTTTTATTTAAGTGTTTTGTAATAGATGAATAATAATAATCTTTTGTTTTAGTACATTCTCATTATCAGTCTAGTCTTTACTTATATCAATTCAGTTAGTAAGAAGAGGTTGTCCTTGCTTACTTACACTGAAAAATACTTAAGCTATTTTTATATTCAAATAGGGGAGATTATTGAGCCAATTTAGTGCCCAATGATTCTCAACTAAGATTTGAATAAGAAGTAACTTAAATGTAAATGAAGTCCCTGAATGATAGAGCATCCAGGGATTCGTCTTCAAATTTCTTCAGAGACTAAAGAAAGTCTCACCACTTCCCGAGGCGGTACTCAACAAGTGAAGTCCCACAACCAAGAACATGATGATGGAGTCAGTGAGTGATGACAATAATTCACTGACTCCCCTTAATCTCCTCAAGTACAAGAAGCCCTGAACTTAGATTCTTGGAGAAAGTTTCTAAGTCTCTGAAACAAATAGGGTGGACTTTTTTGAATTGATAAGTGAAAGCTACTTATCAAAGAAAGTCAACAAAGTACAAAAGTTGTTACAAAAAGGAAAAACAGTTGTCAGCACTGTACCCTAAAGTAAGCTTGGACGTGTTCAAATAATAGAAACATTAAATGCAGTAAGGTGCCAATGCACCTTTCTAGTTAGATGCTTGACACGTCGTCATTACCCACGGGTATTCCCTTCTAATTTGCCTATATAAAGGAATGTAGTAAATGAGTACATGCTAACTTCATACAATTAATGTGTTAAACATTTACGAGAGCATTTACTCCTCCTAGAACTAAGTCCATAAATATCTTCAGAGGTTAGCATAGTTCTTACTTAAACACGTAACTTTGGTTTGTGTTTAAGAAAGTGAAAAGATCGCTAAACTTTGTCATTCAAATTTAATTGTTATTCTCCAAACAGTCATAATAAATTCTTTAATTCATTCAAATAAGAATTTCAATATTGAAAAACTTTGTTGTCTTCGCTTTTCAAATTGTTTGTGTATTATAGTTTTAAATCATTCAAACCCGTGTACCCATCGTCCAGGGGCTTTGTTGTCACAAATATCAAAAAGGGCTTCTTTGACCTCCATATCAGTAACTCCATAGATCATATTATTAGCATCTTCATTGGAAACTTTGTTAACATTGAGGCTTTCAAAATCCATAGTTTGCACAGGGACTGCAACTCCAAGAAAATTCTGAAAATGTTGGACAAATTGATCAGCAACTTGTTGACCTTCAAATCTCACACCATTTTCATTATTGACTCCTTCAATTCTACTTTTATGTGCCCTTCCTTTTTGAACAGTGAAAGAACTTAGATTAACATGGAAAGTGAATATTAACTTAGCTTGCTTAAGTTATATTCACTTTAACGGGAACAACAGTTGTACACCCTTCCTAGTTAGATGATTGACACGTCGCTATTATCCTATGGGATGCACCTCTAGTTTGTCGGAATGTGTAAATGAGTAAATGTTAAGCTTGCATAACTAATGTGTTAAACTTTTATGAGAGCATTTACTCCTAATATAACTAATTCTCTGAACATCTTCAAAGGTTAGCATATCTCTTACTTAAACACATAACTTTGGTTTGTGTTTAAGAAAGTAAGTAGATCACTAAACTTTGCCATTTAACTTTGATTATTATTCACAAACAATTACAATAAATTTTTTGACTTATTGAAACAAAAATTTAAGCGTTAAAAACTTTGTTGTCTTTATTGCTTAAAAGTTACCATATTTCTTACTTAAACACATAATTTTGTTTTAAATCATTCAAACCTACATTAGACTAACATGTGTGTGTGAGGAGGGTATATTGATATCAATATCAACTATTAATACTTCGGCTTGTTCAAAAAAAAAAAAAAAAACTATTAATCTTGGGCTTTAATTACTACGGGTATAATTAAGACTTGGAGCCAATGTTGCCAAGTCATTTTACATACTCTTGTTCCCGTATCAAATCCACGAATGAGACGTAACATGCAGATGTTTAAGAATTAAAGTACGTGCAATAATGATAACTACTAGTAGTATATCAGACAAAAAAAACAAAGAAATAAAGATAAACAAAATTCAGAAAAGGGAACATGGGCATGGGGTAGCACTGAAATGAACAGCATCCTATGTCAAAGCTAGCTAGCTACCATATAATATTCCCATTAATATGTCACAGTGAAAGACCATGACCAGTTCCATTCTCTCGAGGTATATGTAAACAACTTTGGGAATGAAAGATTTCGTTTATTTTATGAACAAAAATGGTGTAACATTCTCTCGAGGTACATGGACAGAAAAACCTAAATCTCTTCTTTACTTGACTTTTTCATGTGTTAATTTTGTTGTTCCAGTATGGGTATATGCAGGGCGGCTTTTAGAGAGGTGCGATGCTGCAGGTAGCCTCTTTCACGAGGCCACTTAAATTTCATGCACTTTATTATAAATATAACACAATATGAGACTTTAATTAATACATGCACTACTTATACATATGTATATTATGTGTGTTTTAAGGGCCTCTTTGTGGTTCCAGAAATCTCTGAGGCGGCCTTGGTATATGTACTTGGTTTGGGTAGATCGAGCCTTGCGAGGTTCCTTCTTTAAAATAGAAAGCCAAGGTAACTGTTAATTCTAGTATCGTGTTAGCTTGCATTGGTTAAGTTTTTTTTTTTTTTTCTTTCTTTCTTTCTTTTGGTCTCAATGGTACTTCTGTTCGTTGTGCATTTAGCCTTGCTATCAATGGCACTGACTAACTCTTGCAAGTTTGAATTGGTTTGGGTTTAGACTTAGAATGCATATCGAAAAAGTTAATAGTTGGACAACAAGCATGACTTTTTTTTAGAGAAAAAAGATTACTAGTTCAATTTTTGAAGGGTTTTTCTAACTTGTGCTCTTAGAGGCACAAGTTAAGCACAATCACAAAAAGTACACCGGGACTCATATAAAAGTACACTTGTCGAAAACCCATTTTTGAAACATATAATTTACTTTATAGAAAAATAACCAAGAAAATTATAGCAACGTCAGCCTCAAAAGTTATGCATCGTATTGCATATATATATACAAGTCGTGGATCTTGCAACGACACAGCTCCACAAGACCACGACACATGTACTAAAAAACGTCGTCAAAGGATTATAAACATCATTAAAAAGTTTATATATACTCTCTTACATAATTAAACAATAAGCATTATTAGTAAAAACGGATGTGGTTTTCCATGTTTATATTGCCCGGGGAGAGCGATCTTTTGACTCAATAATAAGCATTATTTGTCATTACGTAAATATTTGGTTATTTAAGAAATGTGTAACTCTATAGACACAGTAATTATATATAATTCATCATTTTATCATTTAGTGTCTGCCATCTTATAATATAACAAATTTAATCAAAAAAATGATACATGATAATGGACTCCAAAGGACAAATTACGCTAAGATATCAGAAGGGCTTTGAAATGCTATAAAATATGCCAAGAAAATATTAATGATTAGCTGTTTAAAATCTAAATGAGCATATAAAAAGACTCAAATCTGAATACTAGGGCTTCATTTCCGTTTTGTTAATAGAGTGTAGTAATACTTTTGGAGTGAAATTACTCCACAAAGTTGGGTCATTAACTAACGAGAAATGATACATGGACCTAAACTTAGACTTAAAACCACTTGGCATCATCTTGATGGGTTGTAAATTAAGTGGGTCCCTGTCTGTAGTCATCAAGATGTTAATACTTGGTTTTAGGTGTAAGTTTAAGCCTAAGTTTAGATGCATGTATCATTTCTCTTAACTATAAGCTGCCTGCAACTGATGAGACCGATGAAAGACAGTTAAATAGTAATTAGATTTGACAGTAAACAAACTCCCAGGTTTTTTTTTTTTTTTTACTACTTACTTGTACGCACAACATGACTTGACATTTGTACGTATTCTCTAAATGTAATACTGCTACACAAAAAGAAAAATATTGTGATAGATGGTAAAAAAAAATAAGAAAAAAAACCTTGCCCCAACTAATAATAGTAATTAGTTAAAAAAAAAATAATTAAGTTGAGATATTCGCATACCGGGAGAGACAAAGAGACGAGGATGATCATGATCAGTGGCCGCGGATGAGGAGGAGGAGATGGTAAGAGTCGAAAGCTGAGACTCAATCCGACGCATGAACTCCATAGCTTCTTGTATCGGCCTTGTCAGCTCCTCTTTATACTTGATTAGCATATCATAATATGCTTCCTACATAATACATATTATTATTAGTTTCGATTAATTTTTTTATAATTAAACATCACAAATTTATCTCACATATCCTAAACAGTACGACTTGATTAGCATATCATAATATGCTTCCTACATACACAAATTTATCTCACATATCCTAAACAGTACTTTCGTATTCTCACTACAACATATATGAAATAAGTCAGGTACGTATATACCATGAACTGGTCAAGTTCGGGGTCTTTATAGACGTCGTTATCTCGTAAATTAGCAGCGCGTTGGTGTTGTCGAGCCTCGTACTCTTGCCGCACAGCCGTGAGCCTTCCTGCAATTTCTGGAGGTGCTCCCACCTACATATATATAAATAAAAATAAATAAATAAATTGAAAATATATAAGCTAGCTAGCTAGGTCACCTAGCTTAATTAATTACCTTTTGACAGTCCATATAAGCTTGAAGAAGGTTGGAATAGTGAGGGTGAGAAATAATCTTGGCTTTTAAAGCTTCATCTTCATTTTGAAAGATGGAGGTCATTGGGTAATCATGAAATTTCTGCTGGCTTTCAATCTTAACGACTGGATACTGGAAGCCGCCTTCTGATGATCTCCCATACAAATTATTAACACCAGATCCACCATATAAAAAACTACTACTTGACCCTCCATCACCACCACCACCACTTGTATTATTATTATTATTGTTCTCTCTAATTTGACCCATGTAATCTTCCATCGACATTGCTAAACCCTAATTAATTCAATGAAAACCCTAAATAATTAACTTATTGGTTGTTATTGATCAAAGAATAATAATAAGTGAATGTTTGTGTTTTTTGATAAGGAAGAGAGAGAGAGAGAGATAAATAAAGAAAGCAGACTAGTCATATAGCCTACCTTTGCTTAATTCTCTTTTGCTACTTACTACTTACTGTATAAATAAATTTTTAATACATTTTGCCTTTTAGTTATACTAATAATATTCAATTATTTGTACAGGTCAACATCTCATCAACTTATTTTAACTTCTTCATTTCTGTTGCATGCTCCCTATAATTAGAATTAGAACTAGATAACTATAATTAGAATTAGAACTAGATAACATTTTTTTAATCAAAGCCCTAATCATACCTGACAAGTCGCATGTTCTAAGTAGGTGTAATCACTACAATGAATTTTCTTTCGAGGCTACCCTGGGATGTGACGTAAATGATTTCTTATTTTAATTCGTATTAAATTTATTTTTAAACGGCTTGTTGTTGTTAGTGGTTCATGTTCAAAAATGATATTTAATTGGACAGTATGTTGGTTTTCAGACAGTCTGCTTCTCTTTTGTCGCCTGAAGAGGTAAAAGTCTCGGGTGAAATTCAAACTTGAGACCTCCCCTAACAAAACACCCCCTTCCTAAGACACCTTAAAAAAACCATGATGGCTAACTGAGCTAGCTTAGTTATTAAATTATGTCTCAGAATATCTCTAATGTTAATACTAAGTGTATCTTTAACACTAAAAATAATGCAAAAACTAATAAAAATAAGGGTTTTTCTAACTTGAGCCTAATGTTTTAAAAGGCTCAGGCGCACTAAGCGCGAAGGGACCAAAGAGCCTTGAGGCGAGGCACATACCAAGATGCGAGATTCACGAATCTGGCGCACTAAATACATTAAGTTTTTTTATAATATATGTGACCATTTATGTAACTTAAATAACACAAAATAACATTAAATACTTAATACATGACATATATAGCCATTATAAAGATTAAAATGGATCAGTTGCCACTTCTCAAATGAATCAACTCTTTGGCTCGATGAACTACATATAGATTAAAATATCAGCCTAAATATGCTTGTACTCTACACTTGCAGACTTACATCTAACAAAACTCACAATTTAACCCAAAATATCAAACAGCAACATATTAATATTCAAGGCATAATGCCACATTTTCATGATAATATGTCATAAAGAAAATACTTAATGAAACAAAGTAACTTGTTAAAAAATAACAATCAATAAAATAAACATAAAATCAGTTCAATATTACAAATCATACAAATACTTACCTTATGATGTGATGCTTGAAGATAAAATAAACTTATGACGTTATTTACAAATCAATAAAATAAACAATCAATAAAAATCAGTTTAAGATATCAACTTATGACGTGAGAGAGATTACATATTTGTAAAATGATCAGAATTTATAGTTACCCACTTGATTGTGTGTTTTAGTTCTTTTCCAAATTAGGGTTATTAGATATAACTTAAAAGGCTCATGCATAAAACTTATAAGGCTCATGTATCTTATCTTAATATTCAAAAAAAAAAAAAAAAAAAAACCCCAAAACTTGTTACATCTCCGAGGCGCAAAAAGCCTCAAGGCGCAAAGGCGCTGCGCTTTTATGGAATTCAAGCATGTCGTGAGCCTCGATCCGAAAAAATCCCAAGAGCTTGAGCCTTGATCCGAGGCGCGCCTCAGGCGCGATTTTTAAACTATGCTTGTGCCTTAGAGGCACAAGTTAAGCACATCATAAACACACAGAAGCCCACATATGTACTTTTTCGTGGGCTCGTGTATATTTGTGGTGTGCTTAACTTATGTCTATAGGGCACAAGTTAGAAAAATCCTAAAAATAATCTATATTACCTCAATATTGCTAGATAGTACTTAATTTATAGCATTGTCATGCATTTTATAGATTTTAAAGTACAATTAGTGCAAATATGATGTATATATTTGAACACATTTTATTTGATTCAAACATATTCCAATATGATACTAGTTTTTCACTATTGTATTGTATTTTGATGTCAACATTTGAGATGCTATTAGCAGACATAATTAAACATTGCTTCGAAAGTCTTTGGTGAATGGTTAGTTGATACCTACGGGTGTACAAAATTAGTGTTTCGCCGTTGATTTAAAGCTTTTAGCAAAATTACTATAATCAACTATTTTTTATTTTCTCCAAAATATATATATTATTTTTCACTTTCACAAACGAAGAATTAAAACAATTAATAAATAGGGAGGTAAGGTACCAATATCATTAAAGGGACATTAGAAAAAGAGAAAATTAGTGTTTTAAAGTAAATCGTAAAGTCACTTTGATGCGTCATTAACTCCTTGATCGCCATGCTCTAAAACTTAATTATTATATGTTTTATTAACAGCTACAACGCACATGTTATAAATGATCATGATTATGTGGAACTACTGCTTGATTATTCCACCTACTAAACAAGGGAAAACATTCAAAAAGGTAGCAATTCTTTCTTTATATCTTTAACCCAAAGGGGAAAGCATATTTAAATAATCAAATGACTAAAAATGCACAAAAATAACTAGTTAACACCACAATGGAAATGAAAAATAACTATTAATAGGATTGCAAATTAACTTCCAACTTTCTTTTAATCAATATCAAAAACTAAAGATGAATCTTTTCATTATTTAACTTTTGTAACACCCCAAATTTTAAAGTAATACTTCCAAATATATAATATAGTTTGAAAGCTTAATTATGATATGTTATAAGTTACTTTTAACTAGGAGGACCTTGAATGAAATATGATTTATCGGAAAAAGGACCTTGCACGCAATAGAATTACTAACGGGAACTAACGATGCCAAAGTAAGGAAAGTTGTGAGAAATGACAAGTTTGCCCTTTTGTAATAGCTAGATAATCTCAGTGATTACTTTCCCTTTTCTTAAACCACGTGTATTAGTGTGTGTTTGAGTGAAGGTGTGTGTGTTTTTCTTTCTTTAAAGCTAAGAAATTCATCATAGGAGAATTCTAGTGCTTGGAATAAGGATATAAGTATGAAAAGGGCTAAATTTGAGTACCAAAACAAGTTATAACAAGGTAAGAATTCATGAAAACTTATGGTTTATGTTTTTGCTTGAATTAACATTAGGGATTTGGTTAATTATCGATTAATAGGTTATAGAATTTCTTATAATGATTCCATGGATAAAATGATAGTTATGAATTTGTAAGTTTTGAAAGAATCATGGAATCAAAAAAAGTAGGAATTCATGTTATGAGAATCACTAGTAATCAAATGTTGGTGATAATGCTTCAGAGAATGATTTTAATGAATTATGACTTTATAAAATAGGGTTTTTTTTATTAGAGCAAGTGTTATGCCAAACACCCCTTTTGTTGATGTTATGTCTAACATAAGCTTTAGAAGAGAGGGTATCATGTTATGAATCAAGATTCATGTATTTGTTATAATTATAGGTCCAAGACAATAGTCATTCATTTTGGAAATCATTAAATCTACACTAAGGTGAGTAATGAAATATAGGTAAAGCGTAAGTATTGGGAGTTAAACATGCATACCTAATGCTCATGATATTTATGTTTGTATTATTCCAAAGTTATGCTTAATGCTCATATTGATACATCCCATAGTTGAATTGTTCTCGTGAAGACCCATAGTTAATTTGTACTTGTGAAGCCTCCCATAGTTTAATTGTGTTTGTGAAACACCCGATAGTTCAATTGTGCTCGTGAAGCACCCCCATGGTTGAATTGTTCTCATGAAACACCATATAGTTAAATTGTGCTTGTGAAACACTAATAGTTGAATTGTGCTCGTGTAGCACACCATAGTTGACTTGTGCTAGTAAAGTACCCCATAGTTCAAAGTGAATTCATATTTCATGATTTGTGCCAAATAGTTGACTTGTTATACAGTATTACGATATAGTCAGTGTGATGGTTATTATACCTCGTGTTTATAGTTATTTACATTTTCGTTTACTCACAAAGCTTTTGCTTACATTGCTCTATATGACATGTTTTATAGGTGAGCCAAGTGGCGTACCCAAGATCAAGGGGAAGGGCCGTATGGGTTAACTAACGGTGTTGCTCATGGTTGATAACGAGCATTCTTTTGTCTTCTTTGATACATCTAGTGTCTTTTAAGGTTGTGTCAAAGTTTTCCAGAAATGAATATGTAAAATGTTGGAATTATAAATGATGTGCAGAAATTTAGGTGTTTGAAAATAGGTTTAACACACTCACTTTTGGGTCAACCATGTTACACATGTATAAAACCATGTTATGACACTTATCATGTGTTTAGTATGTTATATAAGTTTATGTTGAGTTTTAAGTTTTCAAAATTGGTCTAAGTTTAGTTTGTGTAAAATTCAGGATTTGGGACACAATAGTCGACATGACATATAGACTCATGTCTATATGGCACATAGCCTCTCTAAATAGATTGTAATACCATCCTTCCCCTAATCTCCACACCCCCTTCCCCTTTTAGTTTTTTTTAGATAATTTTGATTTTATTCTAAAAATGAGAAACATAAAATATGGAACAAAAATATAAAGTTTGACAAGTCAAAAGTAGTAAAACACAAAAAATATGAAGCAGAAAATCATTGAAAATTATCTTGTTCTGTTAATAAAGTGGGTAAAACTACCAAAAAAATTCAGAACATAAAATATAAAATCTGAAAAGTTAAAAGTAGTAAACACAAAAGATACGAAATAAAAAACCATAAAAATTATCCTATCCCGTCAATAAAGTTTGACTAGTATCTATTGTTACTGTTTTGACTGATCAAGAAAAACAAGTGAGAAAGGAAAGAATTTTTAATGACTACCAATCAAGTAGATAACTCTTCACACACTTCGGTTGTTTGTTATTCTTGTTTGTCTAGTCCATCATGGATTTTGGTTCGGAGGGTTTATTCAATAAGAGGTGACTTACACATTTTTTATTTTGATTGGTATATTCATTTGCATAAGTATCTAAACACATCTGTAAACATTGACTGTTATGTTATCGTAAAATAGAGTATCTCAATCAAAACTTTTAGTGTGCAAATCAATTATCTTATTCAATACGTTTTATGTTCCACGACTTGAATTGCTTACATTTATTTGTTGAATATCTAACCACAAACGATTAGCTTCTCCGTTTATTTAATGCTCAACGTGTTAAAAGGAATACATGTGACTTTACCTTAACATTATTCATCTTGAATAAATGCTAGCCTTTTCACGTATATAAAAATATTATTTCTTTTGAAAAGTATTTACTCCCATTTGAATAAAAGTCGCGCTCGTTAAAACATTTCAACGATCTTGGTGTTTTTTAAGAAATGAGAGATCAGTCGATTAACTTTAGGAATTTTAGTTTATTAATTTTCGCAATACACCTTCAAATTTTTTAATTTTTATCAATAAAGATTATACCATTTAAAAGTATAAAATTGTGTTATTTACTTTATCATTGTGACTGCTTCCATTCAATTATTTTATGAGTTGTGATAGTTTTTTAACACGTGTTTATCATATAAATGTTGGTGTTTTAACAAACGTGTGATACCAATTATCCTGCTTTTTCTCGTGTAAAGTCCCGATCAACTTATTCGGATCATCGAGACTTGGCTAGATCTCAATGACACTTCAAGTTAATAACTTCGGTTGTAGTATTTATCTCGCTAATATTGAATCAACAACACGAAATGTATCTTCAAGTTTTTTTTTAGACTTTCTTGAAGTTATAACGATAAGAAAAAATTACACGTTTGGTCACTATGATATACCACAAATAACAAGTTTAGTCCCTAAGTCATTTTAATTACACAACACATACTTATTTTTGAAACCTTTCACCCATTTAGTCCCTATTTTGGGAAATAGGGACTATCCGTGAAAAAAAAAAAAAAAACTATAAACAATTACACAGATGATCCCTATTTTTTAAAATAAGGACCATTGATGCAACTAGTTTGAAAAATAGAGATTATCCATGTCATTAAAATCGCATAGGGATGAAACATGTAATTTTAGGTAAACCACAGGAACGAAACATGTAATTTTGTCTAACAATAATTAGAATTGTTGACAATGCTTGAGGTAAACACCTCAACAATCTGCGAGTGACGGTTGTCACAAAGACGTCTTTTTCATGTTATGAATTATATTTAGCTTTATATAATGATAAAGTGTGTCTTTTCCATTTACTATTGATACTTAGATTTAATGTCACCAAATTTAGGAATCAAGTTGCTTTAAAGTGTTTGTAAGGGTGCGTTTGGTTAGATACTTTGGATTGGGTTTTATGTTTGACGTGACAATAACGTTTTGTTTGCTTCATTCTTTTGAAAAATGAAATGATAAATGGAATGAATTTTCATTCTACATTAATTTGGAGGGTTTGGCAAAACCCATGAGACCCATCACTTTCTACTCTCACATGCTCTTTTTATTTAAATCTTTAAATAATATTTTTTTATTATAATTTTACTATAAAATACATTTAATAAATATATTTTCTCTCTTCAAATCCAAATTCAAATCCTAAACCAAATCTTAATCCAAATCAAACCCACTTATAAACAAAACGGACCATAAATACTTTTTGTTAAGAAGTTTATTAGCAGGGATACGTAGTAGAATAGCAAGAGAGGGCACCTAGTAATTAGACAAAAATATTATTTATTTTGAAAAAGTATTTATTCCCATCTAAATACAACTCGTGCCCACTAAAACCATTTCAACGAGCTTGGTGTTTTTTAAGAAATGAGAGAGATCTATCGGTCAATTAACTTAAGGAATTCTATTTCACTAATTTTCTCAATACTCTTTGTAATTTTTAATTTTATCAATAAAGAATATATCACTGAAAACTACAAAGTTATGTTATTTACTTTATCAGTGCGATTGTTTTATCTCGCACAAATGTCAGTTTTTCTAACACGTGTTTATCATATAAATGTCAGTGTTATAACAAACTTGTGATACCAATTATACTGCTTTTTCCCTTGAAAAGTCTCAACGTACTTATTCGGATCATCGAGACTTTGCTAGATCTCAATGGTGCTTCAAGTTAACAACTTAAGTTCTAGTATTTTACTCGTTGAACTAAATCAACGACACAAAATGTATCTTCAAGTTTTTTTGGAGACTTTCTTATAGTTATAACGATAATTAGAATTGTCGACAACACATGAGGTAAATAACTTCAACAATCTGCGAGTGACCGTTGACTAAGAATTAACTCAACAAGTCATAGAGATGTCTTTTTCATGATATTATTATATTTTACTTTACATAATGATAAACTGACTGTCTTTTTTTTTTCTATCAATACTTAGATTTAATGCCGACAGATTTGAGAATCAAGTTGTTTTAAAGTGATGTGAATATTTTTTGTTAAGAAGTTTATTAGCAGGGCACCTAGTGGAATAGCAAGATAAGGCACCTATTGATTAAATAAAAATATTATTTATTTTCAAAAGTATTTACTCCCATTTAAATACAACTCGCGCTCCCTAAAACCATTTCAACGAGTTTGGTGTATTTTTAAGAAATAAGAGAGATGTATATGTCAATTAACTTAAGAAATTTTAGTTTACTAATTTTTGCAATACCCTTGTAACTTTTTATAGTTTATCAATAAAGAATAATACATTGAAAAGTAAAAATATGTTATTTACTTTATCAGTGTGATTATTTTATCTTGCATTCAATTATTTTATAAGTTATCATAGTTTTTCTAACACGTGTTTATCATATAAATGTTAGTGTTTTAATAAACGTGTGAGTCCAATTATCCTGTTTTTTTTCCTTGAAAATTCTTGACCAACTTATTCGGATCATCGAGACCTTGTGTCACACCCTCGCCAGAGGCGGAAACGCGAGGTGTAACGGAAGGGAACATAAGCACAAATTAATAGAACATGCCAACATTAGGATTTAAAAAGAAATAATACTCCATTACAATACTAGTTTAGCCGTCATCGGCAAATATATTACAAAGTTTAGATTCCAAAATATTGAGTTTTATTACATACGACATGTAGCAACCAGTGAAAACTTCTTTATGCAAGACTTGATAGAAAAGCTTACTAACGATCACCTGAAATGCATGAGAGAAAAACGGGTCAACTATGAAAATAGTTGGTGAGTAAACACGTTTAGTGAAATAAGAAATCTCGAAGAAAAATATACAAAGCTTTCGGTCAACGAAAAATAGTTCTCAAAGCAAAGGCATTGTGTATCCACTCGGTTCCAAATTCGCCCATACAAAACTTGCAACTGTGTGTACACAACCCATTGCACAAAAATTATAGCGCGTCAAGTAGTCAAGTGTAAGTGGTCATAATAGTTCCCAATATAGTACCACGAATATAATAATTCGAGAATGCTACCGATGAAACCAAATTAAGTGGGTGCCACTACCCAAAGTTATCTTGGGTACCTCTTCCCAAAGATATCTTGGGTACCTCTTCCCAAAGATATCTGGGTACCTCTTCCCAAAGATATCTTTGGTACCTCTTCCCAAAGATATCTGGGTACCTCTTCCCAAAGATATACTGGTACCTCTTCCCAAAGATATATCTGGGTACCTCTTCCCAAAGATATCTGGGTACCTCTTCCCAAAGATATACTACGAACAAAGGTGTCTATATAGTGATGCTCGAACATGGGAGACTTTAGGACAAGGTCATAACACGCACGGTTCAATAAGTTCAAATAAGTCATAATTTCGTAATTAAGTTCAAGGATTAATTCGAGTTCAAATATTCAAGTCAAAGAGTTCACAATTGTAAGGATCAATTTAATTCAAGTATGGTTCATGCATTCACCCCAAAATATAGTAAAACGGTAAAAGGGGATGTGATTACTCACTTAGTAAACCAAGCGATGACAAAAGTGAGTACACCGAGGTATAATGTGATGTGTTAACCGGGACCTATTACGAATGATATGATATGTCATGAGTTGCAATGTAATGTTATGCATGCACTTCGTATGTTATTTATACCATTAGCGAGTTTTGAAAATATTACTTGTCGTCGAAAATACTCTTTTGACGTCTAGACCCTTCAAAAATGACTTTACAAGTATTTACGTCAAAATGTCATCCTACAATAGTTTTATAATGATTTTTGGTGAAATTACCATTTTTCGTCGCAAAACAATGTCGTCGGAAAAACCATGAAATCAACAAAAACGGCTTCGGAAAAGTAGTCGTAAAATGGTGTACGTCGATCGTTAGAGAACGAACTCGATTGTTTTGGAAAGTTTGTATCGATATCTAGAAGTTTCGAGTTCGGAGTTTTCGTCCAAAAGGTCTCGATCATAAAGATATTAAAGGTTAAAGTTGGTGATTTTTGCTAATTGTGTGCGAGAAAATAAGTTTCGCCAATGTTTGAACATCCGTAGATAATTTACTATAACTCCGCTTAACAAACAGCTTTTTGTTTTGAAAAATATGGCCGATGAACTTGATTTTACTAGAAGACAACTCGTTCCAAAAGTTTCACATCATGGTTAAAAGCGCATAAACATAGCCCTTACAGTTAATAAAATACTTGTAACGTAAAAATAATATAGTTTTTCGAAAATAATAGTTACGGCAACTTTATAAAAGCGTGCATATATTTGTCGTTTCAAATCTGCTTTCTACGTATAATATGTCCTTAGCTTCAGATCGGAGTAAACTAATATATTTTGAGAAGTCGAAATAATTTGTGAAGCTTAAGGCTCGTTTTGACCCGAAAATACTAAAACAACAAGCTGAAATTTTACGAAAATATACGTTTAGTCGTCAAACTTTAAAATTCACCACGGCCGTTATAACTCCGTTTTTATCCGTTCAAAAGGCCACGGATTCGTTTTAAAGTATATTTTCTAAATATCAAGGCCAAAATTTCGTACTAACTGTCGGATTTTCCAGAAAACTGAAACAAGGACAGAACCTTTATATACGTATGAAAATTAGTTTTCTCGGACAAAACCTATTCTAATCCCTTCAAATCAACTCCAAAGCTAATCTAATCCTACCATACACCTTCTTAGGGTGTCATGGGTTCCTAATCACCATCAAGACCAAAGAATACCATGGGAATATTTATAGGATGACCATAAGTATATAAAACTTCTAAAATCATGAAATAAATGGTATAAATCACATAACATGCATATAAGCTCCAAAAATGAAAAGAAACATATGAAAATGAAAAGGAAACTTGAAAATGATAAAAACATGCTTACAAGTGATTATGATGAGGTGCAAAGAACAAGGTTAGCCTAAACACTCTTGGTTTTTATTTCAAAACCTAATAAAGAGTATTAACTAGATTGTTATATAACTTGAGCTTGATAAAAAAAAATGGTGATCCCTTGTACACCTTGATGAAGAACCGGTTATTAGGAGAGAACAAAGGAGAGAAAAGCTTTTGCAACTTGATGAATTATTTGAGTATGAAAATGAGTAGAATGAAAGTGTAGAATATTAAGTAAGTGTGAAATAAAGTTTTGAGTGTAGATCTAGCTTTGTGAAAAAGAGTTACCAATCAATAAATGACTTCACCCTCCCCATAGGGCCGGATTTTTGGGGAGGGGTTGTCTCTCCAATTCATTTTTTTTTTTTTTAAATCTATTACTAGTATAATTTGTTTAATATTTGTGAAATTTTGTAAGAAAAGGTAAGTAAAATGTAGAAAATGTACAAGTAAGTTTTTAATAGTTCAAAATAGATTGTAAAGAGATGATAAAAATTGTAAAAATACTTTCCTTGTGAAAATTGAGTGATAAATAATTATCGTATAATTTTAAGAAAAACGACGTAATAATTTAACTTTAACGATTTACGTACCAAATAAATTTGAAACACTAGGAAAACTAAAAATATAGTTTTTATAAACTAAATGTAAGTTTAAAAATATGTCGGGATCATTTTTGAAAGTAACGGATTAAATATACAAAATAATAACTTACGCGATAACGATTATTAAATAAAAATTTATGCGATTAAAGTGAAATGAAATGCCATGAATGAACTAATACGATGCATTTATAATTTAAGAAATGACCGGAATTTGTGAATTGTGACACCTTGCTAGATCTTAATGATGCTTCAAGTTAACAACTTCAGTTCTAGTATTTGCTCATTGATACCAAATCAGTGATACAAAATGTAGCTTAAAAAACTAATAGCATGCTCTTCACTAATGACAACCCATTTAACAAATTGTCAAATGCATCTTGATAAGCCTTAACAGTGATTTCATACTTTACATTTTTTGTAATTCAACCATTGGATCATCAAATACAATCCCAAATCTTTGTATTACTACCTCTTTATACACATTCCAAGTCACATTATCACCATACAACTTAATAAATTGCCTACGCCATAACATTGCTCTATCATAAAGTTGTACAAAGATCATGCTTACCTTATGGTCACTTGGAATGTTATCAAAAAGGAAAAGTTGTTAATATCTGAAGACCCAATCCCTCACATCATCACCATTGAATCTTGGAAACTCTACCCTTTTCATTCTACTATCATAACCTCCTATGTTGTTACCTCTATTAACTACTTGTTGTTGCAAACTCAAACCAGTGATTTGACTAGCCAACATTCAAAAATTAATGAATACTAGCCACTCTTTCATCTATTAACTAGGAATACTACCACTACACCACTATTAACAGGCAAAATAGCATTTCTTGTATTTGGCACAATTTCTTGTATTTGGCACCATTTCTTGGTTTGAACAATCCGTATAATTATAATCAATTCAATGATGAATCTCCAACTTCCAATTCTAATTTCGTTGAACAAGAATTGAATTAATTGATGTCAAAACGAAACATATTTGAGATTAGGAATTGGAACCAATTAGATGATGTATTTTCGATCGGAACGTTATAGGTAGTTGGCCGGAATTTTAACTAAACACTAGAGAACTAACTGAATTAACCTCAAAAAAACATATTCGAACTTAGCTAAATGATTTAACAAGAATTGCCAATATTGAAGCTCTGATACCAATTAGTTTGAACTTGTAGGAATAGAAAACTCGAAAAAGAACTAGCAACTAATTACGAATCACAAGAAATATATTGTAACTCAAAAATTAGTTAAATGATTTGTTATATTGAATGATTGAAACCGAGAAAATTACAACATGATTAGCTAAAGAATGAAGTAAAGTATAACAAAATAGATTTGGGCGGAAAAATTTGTTACAACTTGCTGAGTGCCTTTTTTCATCTCATGTGCCATCTACGTGCTAATTGTTGACTTTAAGTTTTGACTTTTATTATTACTCATAACAAATTTTACTTTAATAACCTTTTTACGCACAGAAGAATATTACTCCATATTTAGTTTAAAATTCATTTACTCCCATTTAAATACAGCTCGTGTTTGCTAGAATCATTTCAGTGAGTTCGACATTTTTTTTAAGAAATAAGAGAGATTCTTCTGTGAACTAATTTGGAGTATTTTAGTTTACTAATTTTCGCAATATTCCTTCTAATTCTTTTTATTCTATAAACTTTATGAATAAAGAATAAACCATTGAAAGTTAAATTATATTATTTAATTTATTACTATGACTGTTATATCATGCAAAGTAAATTATTTAATTTTCATAGTTTTTTTAACATGTGTTTATAAGATAAATGTTAGTGTTTTAACAAACATGTGATACCAATTATCCTGCTTTTTCCCTTGTAAACTCCCGACCAACTTATTCGGATCATCGAGACTTGGCTAGATCTCAATGACGCTTCAAGTTAACAACTACAATTCTAGTATTTTGCTCGCTAATACTGAATCAACAACACGAAATGTATCTTCAAGTTTTTTTCGGATCATCGAGACTTTGTTTTGAATAGTTCGAACCAACTTTATAATGTTAACTAGGGACGAAAAGTTAAATCATCAAGACTTTGCCAGATCACGGTGATGCTTCAAGTTAACAACTCTAGTTCTACTATTTTGCTTGTCCATACCGAATCAACGATTACAAAATGTATCTTCAAGTTTTTTCCGACTTTCTTGTAATTATAATGATGATTAGAATTGTTGATGATATTTGAGGTAAATAACCTCAACAATCTGTGAGTGAGTTAAATTTATCTTTATCTCTAACTCTATCGTAAACGGTTGACTAAGAATCAACTAAAGAAGTCATGAAAACATCTTTTCATGTTATGAATAAAATGTTGCTTTACATTATGATAAACTGAATGTCTTATTTTGTTTTTCTATCAAGACTTAGATTTAATGCCACAAATTTGGAAATCAAGTTGTTTTAAAGTGATTGTAAATACTTTTTGGTAAGAACTTTATTAGGAGGGCATGTAGTGAAATAACAAGATAGGATAATAAGTGATTAGGAGTTGGAGTCTAACAGTTTTATTTGATTTTACTTCTAATTCATTGAAAAAGACTATTTTGATTAGACTAGTGGCAATAAGGTGAGTTAGACGCATTATGAAAGCATTTTGGACGTGTTGACATTATTAACCTCACTCATGGAGGACGCGTCTTGGGTCTGAAATTGGAGGACTTGGTCGTCCTCAAGATTGAGTCGTGAAAGAGTAGTGTGTGGACTAAAGGTGAATGTGGCGATCGATTAACACTTGAATGTCTTGCTGTGGATGATGTCGATCGTCACAACTTACGCTCAACTTGGTCACCTACACGATCGATAATTGTGTGATTGTTTGTATGTGTTTAAGTAATATAAAAGGTATTTTTGTGGGGTATATTTTTTGTAGTGTAGATCGCTCTTCTTGGCAAGACTCAATCGCGAAGATCATTTGAAAAGAAAAGGCGGCGTGACGAAATGAAAAGTAAAATGATTGAATCCTTCACCTGCTGAACATTTTAATGTGCAAATTATCCCTCATAAAATAAGTGTACTCTATATAGTCTAGTTGATAGTTGATTAGAAGGTGAAAGAAAATAAAAGAGCAGCAGGAGATGAGCAGTTGGGAAGAGTGGGGCCAAGAAGAAAAGAGTACAGGGCGCGCGGAAACAACGCGGGTGCTGTTTCCCAATGTACAAAACACCAAAACCAAAAGGATTTCATTTCATTATTTTATTTTAAAGAAAATCAAAGAGAATTGGTTTGTGGGGAAGATACAAGACAACTTATATCATGTCAACTGTTTGTGGGACCGTCTTTCAATCTTGTCAAATGTTAACTCGGTTCCTACTTTTGATGTTGACATCCCTATTAATTTAACCCATACATATATCTCTAAACTTTACTTAACTTTCTTTACATGTATATAACACATCAAATATTCACCTACACTTTTTTTTGTACTACCTTATCATAATCATATAAATAATCAATGTGTGAATCGGTAGTCGGGCGGTCGATGCCCCGCAATGAAGAATCGGTCGATTCGAGATTAATCGGTGATTAATCGTATTAGATTTCATGCGGTTTTTGGTATTTTTTAAACAATAAAAATCTTAACCGATTAAAGCTCTCACATGTTTCCAAACCTCAATAAAATGCTCCAATTCGATTATGATGCCCATTGTGTGTTATAAGTGAAATAAACGATCCCCAAATTAAGTATAATGCCTAAATTATTATTATTTTTAAAATGACCGATTTGCCCGTTTCGGCCGATTTTTTACCGATTCGGCCGATTTTAACCGATTCGACCGATTAATCGGCCGATTCAGCCGATTTTTTGACTGCTTAGTGTCGATTTTTATCCTAGGCCGATTTTTCGACCGATTTTCAAAAATCGACAAGGTATCCGGCCGATTAACGATTAATCGGCCGAATTGACCGATTTTTGCAACATTGTAAAAAATAGAATAAAATTTGAAAGGCTCCTGTATGTCACTACAACAAAATTGTAGCTTATTTACAGTTATTATATTATGTTGTCACACAAGTGTGAAAAATAAAAAAATTTACACTAGTATGCGTGTGAACCAATTGAGTGTAGCAAATATTTTCACACATTTATATGTGAAGCTTTATGAATATTTTTCACACTTTTAAGTGTGAGGGTTTTAAAACAATTCTTCATACTTTAAGTGGGTTGATTTTGTTTTCAAATAATTCTTCACACTTTTAAGTATCATGATTTTGATTTTGAAATAATTCTTCACACTTTTAAGTGTGATATTGAAATTATTCACACATTTTAAGTGTGAGGATTTTAAAACAATTATTCACAATCTTAAGTATGAATATTTTTTTAAAAAAAATCACGGTTCCTAAAGTGCGAAAAAAAAAAACGTATAAAAATAACAAATTTGTTGTAGTGTGTTAATCATCAAGATGTAACATTTTTACAATTTATGAAAAGATTATTTATAAATAGAGTTAAGAAGTAACAAATGAACACAATTGTTTTTTTGAAATAATTAAACTCATTTCTATATTCAGTAATGTTAGATTTGGATAAATTGAAATAGGGTTTTCCTATTATGTGCCTACTAGGCACATGATAAGAAAATGAAAAAATATATAAAATTATATGGGGATCTACGAAAAATGACACAAGTACATATAAAAATGTATTTTTTGTGGATCACTATATTTTTTCACTCCTTAACATGTGCCCTAGGCACATAATAGAATAACCCATTGAAAAAGGGTTTTTCTATTATGGCACATGATAAGAAATGAAAAAATATATATAAAACTATACGGAGATCCACGAATTATCTAGTGGCATTTAAATAAAGAACTTAAGTTTAACAAATGCTTTTTGTCATGTAACGTCACATGTGAGAAAATCTTCTTTTATTAAACTAAACACCATAAGATTTTTATTTATTTATTTCGAGACAAGTTATTTGGACCTTTCGGGATTTCGTGGTACTTTGTGCATTGCGGATTTATACGGTGTGTATCGCGGTTTGTACATTCTGCTCAAAACCCTTCTATTATCACATCATAAGAGGGTCTTAATAAATAGAACATTTGTTATCTATGTTGAAATGGGTTTTGCTAACCGCATTTAATCAAATAATGCATTAAAAATAAGATAATAATTAATTAAATGAAATAAAACATGTCTTTCATTCACAAGTTAACGCGTGTTCATTAGACAAATGTTAAAAAAAATGTTAATTATATAGTGAAACAAGTGCAAGTGATTTTGAAGATTTGGTGTGAAAATTTTGTGTTGCACCAAATAAGTGTAAAATGACACTTACACTTGTGACACACCAAAACCCTCCTTTTTTATGACATGTCATGCGACATTAAGCTACATCAGCTTTAACATTAAAATTACTTACATTCTTAAAACCATCTTAACTAATAACATGTGTCATAACACATGTTTTTGGACTGCCAACTAATTTTTCATTAATTAAAATGAAAATACAAAAATAAAACATGTTCAATAAAAATACACATCATTTTTAATCAATAAACACACCACACACTATTTTTAATTAATAAAACCAATTGCACACACCGCTCACCCTTCGTCTTCCTCTCAATAAAAATCTCATTTTGCGCAAGCCAAAACCTTGGCGAAATGTTTGACGAGGGCACCCACTGTTGCAATGGCACGAGTTGACAAGCATGTCAGGTCGGTTTGGCGTGAGTGCCTCACCACTACGCCTAATGTTCTAAAGATGACACATGCGCTTAATTCACAAGTAGCCACATTTTTCCGCCTGGTGTTTCTAATTCTATTTGTAAGAAGAAGGAACATATTTGGTAAACTTACTGGCATGTGCAAAACTTATTACCACAAGTGTTGTAACTTGTAATCGTTAGACAAAACATTGAAATAGTTTCTTTGTTAAATATATTCAAGTCAACTGTAATAAACGTTTTAAAATAATCGTCTTCTAACAAAATAACGCATAGTTAAACACAACTTAATAAACATTAATTAGAGGGTCGGGTGTCATGTCTAACAGATTTTAGCCATTTGAGCGACATCGGGTGCCACATCATTTCAACATTCATTTGAGATGGCAAAATGCAAGGATATAATATTGTCTAAAACCTGTCAAGGAATGAGAGTTGGTTTTTATAGAAAAAATGAGTTTTTAGATATTGGGTTTTTTTGTTGCATGGAAAGCATACCGTAAGGTAAGTGCAGATGGAGTTTCCTGCAAGAGGTGGTGTTTCGATCTTTTCCGTGCGACATTGAGAGACCGGTTCTGCACCCGCATCACAGCCTGCAACTAACAAAGAAATAATTAAATTGCAGTACACCCTAAAGGAAAGGCAAAAAGAGTATAGTAAGTAGTACTATGCAACCCATGTGGACAAAGGTTCCACCCACACCCAACCCAACCAATGGTAATGAAAATGGTTCTTTGTACATGGTCCATGGGCCCAGATCATTATAAACACCAACTGAATGAAAGATGATTCGACGCATGTGGCTCCCTCAATTAATTATATTTTTACATCCCATGTTATAACTCCTGTAACCCATCTCCTCAAGGCTCATGTTATGTATTACATTCTGTATACTCAGGGCGGTACCAGAAAGTTGAGAGTAAATGTCAAGTCAGGTCATGTCAATAAGTTGGTCTTCGTTAATATAATGACAATGATTTTACTTTCAATAAAAACGATCTTGTTTAGGTAGAACGTAAACTACT
Organism: Chrysanthemum lavandulifolium; assembly: GCA_022545495.1. NCBI lineage: Eukaryota > Viridiplantae > Streptophyta > Magnoliopsida > Asterales > Asteraceae > Chrysanthemum > Chrysanthemum lavandulifolium. The sequence continues at coordinate 850,254 of CM040242.1, read as the reverse complement.
TGTGATTATATGGACAATATTTATGACATACTTACTTTTCAGATATTAATACGAATAGAGAAAGTGAAAACAAAAATTTAGAATAGCACAGGAATCGAACATTAGATCTCTTCGAAAATAGAGATCTAGGTGCGCCTAGGCTTAGGAATGATATACGCAGACACGTCAACAACTAAGCGAATAAAATCTACTTTACTATCGACCAGGCCTCTTATCTGCTATCTGTATTCCTATTTGTGTACGTGTGTGTCAATCGCCTTATTTATTAGTTTTACTTAATCTAAACATCGTGCCAGCCAGTCAGGCCGAAAACCCCCATGCGTTAGATTATGTTTAATTAGACTAACTTTAAAATTAAAATACTAATAGATATCTAATGTTAACGTTCCACTCTTAGTGATCGACACTCTACTTACCAACTAAGCTAAACTGATCGGGTATACTGTTCGTTAGTGTTTGTAAACTTGAATTCATAAAGACATCTATACACAACGGAACACATCAAGTTTTTGGCGCCGCTGCCGGGGAGCGAATTGTTTAATACTTGTGTATTTGTTACTATTTTGATTTAGGTTTTTAACTTTAGTTTAATCTTTTTCTTTGTTTTTATTTCGCTAACTATGTTATATATTTGTATTGCTTGTATATTTGTGTTTTTCTTGTTTTTATTCTTTGTTTGATTTCTGTATTGTTTGATTTTTTGATTTTTTTCTAAATTAAATCTGTCTGTTGTAAATTGTTGATCTAAACGATACGGCGTATCTAATCTCATAGATACGGCGTATAGCGTTGTATTATTCGTACAACATATCCAATTTAATCATTCGGGTACGACGTATCTGATCCCATAGATACGCGCATTCTGGTTTTTAATCAGAATCTTTTAAAACTCTAAACCTGATACGACGCATAAGCTTCTGCTTATACGGCGTACTTAATTTTCAAAAACATATCTGAATTTTTAAATCAATTGAGTACGACGTATCGATAAATCTCGCTACGGTGTATTTATTTTCTAAATTACAAGCTTAATTTTTATACGTAACGAGAGTACGTCGCATAAGCTTTTGCTTATACGGCGTATCTATATTTTTTCATAGTAAGCTATTTTAGAAAAAATTAAACATACGGCGCATTGATTTTTGTCAATACGGCGTATATTTTTGTCTGACTAAAAAGCTGGTCTATTTTTACTCTTAATATACTACGTATCCAGGTAACTGGATACGGCGTATCGTCTGCAGATACCAATAGCTTTTATCCTTTTTATTCTATTGTGGTTCCTAATTTTGTGTGTCATCTTTCTTCGTGGCCTGTCCTACTAACGTATTTATTGATGTTCTCAGGAATCACTATGGGTAACGAAATGAAGGAATGCATTACTAGCTCTAGCTGATCTATTCGTACAACATATTTAATTTAATCATTCGGGTACGACGTATCCGATCCCATAGATACGGCGTATTCTGGTTTTTAATCAGAATCTTTTAAAACCCTAAACTTGATACGACGCATAAGCTTCTACTTATACGACATACTTATTTTTCAAAAACATATCCGAATTTTTAAATCATTTGAGTACGAAGTATCAATTAACCTCTCTACGGCGTATTTATTTTCTAAATTAAAAGCTTAATTTTTAAACGTAGCGAGAGTACGGCGCATAAGCTTTTGCTTATACGGCGTATATATATTCTTTCATAATATAGATAAGTTTTGCTAAGCTTCGGATTAGCGAGGAAGAAAATTTTGCATTAACGGGACTAATTCTTAAAGAATTACGTAGTAATACTTTCAGTGGTTCTGAAAATGAAGACCCGGTGACACATCTTGAGAAAATATACGAAATTGTGTAAATGTAAACTCTTGTTCCCCATGACATGGAGCAGCTTATGCTTCGGGCTTTTCCAAATACTCTTACTGGGGGTGCAAAGGAATGGTTGAATGGCGAACCTTCTGGTTCTATCTCACTCTGGAAGGATTTAAAAATTAAAATTCTGATACAATTTAGGTATGAAGAGCGCTATGCTAAAGATCCCGAGTTCATTGGTTGGTTCTAAATTCTGCAACTACAATAAGATGAGTGCAACTCTCAAAAGCGAACTATGGAACTATTGGATAATAGGGGATGATGAGAAGGAACTGACTGATAAAGTTGCTGAGCTATTCATAATTGATACTAACCTATTCGATTACGAGACTCCCTTGTGCAAGGAGTTCAGAGAATTCAACTATCTATTGAAAATTGATGAAGATGTGCTTACTGGATATTTGCCAGGATTTAAAACTTTTGATGACTTTAAAAATACCTGGTACAACGAGGCGAATAGCAATACACCATGGGTTTCTGAAAGACCATGGAAGGAAGATGTAATTGAACATACATATGAGCCCCTTCGCTTCAAGGATGGACACAAGACATGTCCAACATGTAACTGGGAAAAGGCGAGATCGTGTAACGGAGGTGATCTTCCCAGAATGAAACGCGTTGGAAGTAACATCTACTTTCAAAGTTACAAATGATATAACTTGCTTGAAGATAGCGCAAGGAAGAGAAAAGCTTTGTTTGAAAAAGCTAAGTTGGAATCCTGTAAAGATAATGAGGATGCTTTGGAAGAATTTCAAGATTATTTGAAAACAAATAACAAAGCCTATTTTGTTGATCAAGATGAAGAAGCGTTTAAAGAAAGAAGATGTAAATTACTTGGCATATCATACAAGGAACCACCAACGTTCACATCTGAGAGATTCGAAGTTGTCAAATATTCATTTGGACCATTAGAAGAATATGATGCAATTAAATTGAATTATTTCGACACCTTGCTAAGTGATGAGTGTCTAAATACTCATCATTTTTGTATAATCTAAACTGCAAAATCATCTGAAAACACTCAGAAACACATCAAAATGATCAAAATATCACAAATCAGTGTTTTATGTGTTTTAAATGCAAAATATCAAAATCGGATGAAAAATGATTCAAGTTTGCAAAATTGGCGCTTTAGTCTCTCAAGTTTTAAAAGTTGTCAAATCTAGTCCACGGAATTCAAGAATGTGGAATTTTATCATTCAAGGTCCACAAGTATTCTAACTTGTAAAAAAATGATCCTTGAATGATTCTTTTGTCAATTGGCAAGAAAGGTCCCTAAACTTTGAAAATTGCAAAATTAGTCCTTGGACCTTTTAAAATGGAATTTATGCAAAAATGGTCCTTGTACTATCAATGTTTGTCATGTTTGGTCCTTGTGAGAAGTTTGGAAAAGTATCATGATCAGTCCTTGAAGTTTGGTGAAATTACATTTTTGGTCCTTGTTATCTAGTTAAACCAAACGGACACCTTATAATATCCAAAGCCCAAATCCATCACCCTAGCCCAACTCCCCTTGACCCGGCCCTTTGTATTATTACCCACCGGTCAACAGAAGTCAAATCCACCCCCACGCGCGCCTAAACCCACCTTCACTGTAGCTCTCCCTCTCCACCCCTGTAACACCAAAACCAGGCATGGTTTTCCAACCTTTTCAACCCCCCTCTCCATACTTTGTCCCCTCCACCTCCTCTAAACACCAAAAATCCTTTATTGATTGAAACCCACTCCATTTAAAGCTCAAACCTGCTAATAAGAAAATTGGCGCCAAAAATCCAAGTGTATGGTTCTGATGAATCTGAGAGATCCAATGGCTCAGAAGTGGTGGGAAAGATTCAGAGGTCAATGAGAAGTGTAAAAAGTCTATAAAGAGGAGCTATAAAGCATTGTATCAAGTATCTAGTGTAATTTAAGTTTTCCATTGTCGTTTTAATCATTTTCAAGTTTCCAGTGTATGTTTTAGCTTTCAAATACTTTCTTAAGTATTCTTAGTGTACTTTTACTCTTTATCAGTAATAAAATTCTAGTTTCAAGTTCTAATTCCAGTTATGCATTTTTAAAATTTCAAAAATTTCATGAATTATCAAATGTTGTTGTTAGGTGTTTGTATGGACTGAAATAGATCATATAAGCTCCCAGAAAGCTCATTCAAGCTTTTAGAAACATTTAAAACAAGTTTAGAAGTTAAAATAAAAAATCATCAAAAATACCAATTAAATAGTTTAAAAATCAAAAATCACTTGGAAATGGTGTATACAACTGGAGCAGGGTGAATTGTGGATGGCCTTGGGTTAGTAGCTTAGTGGTAAGCTAATAGGGGTGTTAGTTGGTCCTTGATCTCAGTTTTGAGCTTGGAAGCAAGTGTAAGCACTTTTGATCACTTTTACATTTCACTGTTGTAGTTGTTCATTATCTTAAATCTCTGTTTCTTTGTGATAATCAGTCTTAATTAAGTGTATTTAAGCTTTTAAATCAGTTGGTTGTTCTATTAAATTTGTAGTTTATATAAGTTTCATTTGGGCAGTTAAAATAGCATTGTCATAATTCTTGTGCTTAATGCTGTTAATGATGTGGATTCATGTTTATTTAATCTTATTTAATGATTATGTAAGGTCTGCAATCAATTTCATGGGCTGAATCTGTGTTTTGTTCTTAAAATCACTCAATACAGTCATATAAGGCTGTTTGGATTTGCTTGCTTAAACTGTATCAAGTCTTGTTTGTGTTGTTGTTTGTGCTAGCTTTGTGTCACATAAGTGTCCTATATCTCATATCAGTCATAAAAACCTGTCCTTGTTTGTGGAAAAGTCAAAATAGCAGTTAATCACATCTTGTGTATCCACTGTTGGAATGTCATGATTTATGATCATTGTTTTGTGTTTATAAGTTGTTAATCTTGCTCAAATCAGTCTTAACATACCTCAAAACAACATATTCAGTGATTTAAATCAGATTAAAGTTTATATAAGTCAAACTTTTAGTTTAAGGCAAAAGTCAAAATTTCATTTGGGTCGTTTTTGAATAAAATAGATCTTTTTACTGTGTGCTTATTAGTAGGATTCAGCTTATAAGCTTTTGGATTATTAAAGTCTAGTTGCTAAACAAAAATATAAAAATACTAGTTATCTCTTAATCAGCTTATTTGGTACTTATTTCTTGGCTTCTTTTGGGTACCTGTCTGAAAAGAGTGCCCTGTGCACCAGTTACATAAGCTCAATCAAAAGCTTGCACAGAGCTTATTAGTGGGTCAAATCTTGTGAACTTTGTTTCTTTGGAAAGCCAACCTGGTCATCTTGAAGTCTCAAGCTTAAGTTTTCATTTTGAAGCTTGTTGGCTAGGGCTGCAAGTAGCTTAAAGCTTGTCCCATTTCTGTGTTATAACCAGGTGCTTATTTGCTTGTTTCTAGCTTATCAGTGTGCTTATCTGTCTCTTTTAGCTTTATTTCAGTTCATCTAGCTAGTTTGCATCTACTTTAAGCTTTTGTTTCAACTTGTGAGCTTGTTTGAGCTTATTTCACCAAATAAGCTCAAAAGCACAACTGTTTGGCTCATAAGCTCATCAAACTGCTTATTTGTAGTTTGTGAAATTTTTGTCTTTGATAAATTTTCATAAAATCAGTAGTAAAGTAGTTTTCAAAAAGAAAATCCGAAAAGATCAATTAAAAATCGGTGATAGTGTTTATTTAATATTTCCTAGCTTTTGATTTTTCTTTTAGCTTTTAATAAGCAAATCTTGTTTTCTATTTTTCTTTGTTTTCTGTCATCATATAGTATTTTTAGAAAAAGTTTCATATTTTCTCTATCTTTTTAGTATTTATTATAATTTTAAATAGTTAAAATAGTAATTAATTAGTAATAAATAATTAAAAAGCATAAAAATATCTTTTAGTTTTAAAATTAGTTTTATCATATTTTAGATTTTTCCAAGTTAAAATTTTATTTTTCCAGGTTTATTTTATATTTTCTAGTATTTAAGTGTATTTTAAATAATAATTAATTAGTAATAATTAGATAAAAGTGTGAAAATATATTTTTAGTTTTAAAATTAGTTTTATAATATTTTAGATTTTATCAATAATAATTTTATTTTTCTAGCCTTATTTTGTATTTTCTTCTATTTTAGAGTATTTATTAAATAGTTAAAAGAGTTTTTAATTAATAATAATTAATTAAATAGTTATAAAAATAATTTTCTTTTTCTAATAATTTTCGTTTATTTTTAGGATTTCAAAAATATTATTTTCATATTTTTAGGTCTTTTATTTCTTAGATTTCACTTTTTATTGTATACGTATACGTAGTTTTTTAAAACTTACGTTTACGTTTCTTTCATCGATTGTTGTGCTTTCGATTCTGTATCCTATTCCTTTCCAATCAATCGGTAGCGTAATATTTCTAATCAAAACCTTTACTGATCACTATCCTTAGAGATCACTCCATCATCCGAGTTTGTTTTAACACACCATCGAGTCTCAGTGGGACTAAACGACCAGAATTCATTCTATTCTCCGGGACTTCATTGTATTTGTGCTTAAGTCGTTTTAAGTCTGTTACGGTTGGCCATTCACAAGTGGCCAGCTTGTGTTATTAGACTTGACGGTTTAGCACAGATCACTAAGAACAGAAGATAATGTGTCAAAAGCTTACCACGACATTTTTCGCATAAAAGACGAAGGATGGCTCGCGGCTAGAACAAAGTAGAAGCTGAAGATAAGTCTAACTTAAAGACTCTGGAATAATGAGAAGTGCTTACCGGGAGACAACCCGGAAAACTTTTACTGTCTTTTGTTTCGAGTCTGTCAGACCTGTACATCGATACGGTGCATCTCCTAAAAATAGTGCGACGTATCGACTGCACTGGTCATATCTATCTTTTTATTTTTTCTGCACTTTAATTTAATTTTGAATTTTAAACATTACATCGGATGGTTTTGATACGAGCATCTGTTTTGCGATGCGACGTATCACATCCGACTCGTGCTTTATTTTAGTTTTATTCGGGTTCGATACGGCGCATCTTAATTAATAAAGTGCGGCGATCGACCGACGATGATTCTGCTTTATTTTTATTTTATTTTAGCTAACCATGCGTTTAACGTCGAAGCACTAGCTGTGATTCTTATGCATTTGTACAGGTTAAGTTTTATTTATACGAAGGAAGTTGAGGTGTACAAACTACCATGTATTTTATATGTGCACCATTCATGGAGGCTTGAACGCCCTTCACACACAGAAAATTAAAAGTTTCTCACAAACGCATCATGGAGGATCATATCGAGCAAATCTCAGGGGAGTTTCCCGTTCTAATTCTTTCTATTTCCTGTTTTTAAATTTCATTTTACACAACGAGAACGTTGTTTATCTTAAGTGGGGGATGGAGATTTAGAACGTAACTTGTCCTTATTTTCAAAACAATATGCTAATATATTCTTAATATATCAAATTTTAAAAATTTTCTAGCATGTTTTTGTAAAATCAAAGTTGCATGACTCGCATACATAACCCTTATTTCCATATTGTGAGAATTTAGCCTTATCTGTTTTCCAATATTTTACTCAAATTAAAATATAAGTGTGCCGGTGACTTGCAGTAAAATTTAGAACTTGGCTTGGATACTAATCGACAGCACCATAATGAGTATTATTAATATAATTGGAGTAACTTGTCTAACTTGGTAAATTTCTAGGATTACACACAAAAAGCCTTTATATGTCATATTTTATTAACTAACTACATTGGTTAGTTAACTCCCGTATAAACACTTCTATTACTCTCATTTTTAAAGTAAGATACCCCAAGAAAAACCCTCAGAGCCATTCCTTTCGTTTCTTACCCCTAGAAAAACCATGTAGATTAAGTTCGTGGTTAGTTACTTTGGTTTATTTCCTATGTCTTTGTGTATGTTTCTTGTCTATGGTTAGGTTGGGAATTTCACATCGCGATAAGGTGAATTTCTTGTCTAAGTATTGGTCAGGAATTGCATAATGCAATGGGAAGTGAAATTAGATAATTATGGAAACCTGCCTAAAATAGAAAATTACCTAAAATGGAAAGTTACTAAAAGTGGAAACCTGCTAAAAATGGAAAGCTGTCTAAAATGAGTAATCCGATCTTAATAAGCGTATCTAATTCATATAGGTTCCGGGAAGCGAGATTGATTCATCGTGTGACCTTACTTTCCTATTTTGCTTGCTTCGATTGAGGTACATATATTCTATCCCTTTTAAGTAGGGGTTTCTCATGACTTTCTGGTCCTTTGACTTTGTTCGCTTATGATATTTCCTTGCTATGATTCCTTTGATATTGACCCTCTGATATTGAACCATTGCTATTGACACCTCTGTTATTGAACCACTATTACTAAACCTTTGATATTGAACCTTTGCTATTGAACCTTTGATATTGGACTTTGATATTGGACTATTGCTATGAACATTTGAATTGTGGACTACTGATATTGAACCTCTGATTTTGATGACTGATATATTGCTACACTGTGGACCTTTGTTTGACCCTTCAGATTGATACCCGAGCCAAATATTGTTATCCTAGCCATGAAGGTAACATGGTCGTGTCATTGATGCACCAATGGCATGACTCTAGTGTGGTTGAGTGATGTTCCACACTTCCCTTTTTTGTATTGATTATGCGCGCTTCATTTATTGCTATGGAAACTATTGTTCTGCAGGGGCGTATGGATGCATCCTAGATTTGTACTGTATTGTTATTGATATTGATTGATCTATTCTGGTGATGTGGTGCGCGTGTGCAATACACCCTCACGATCCGGGAGCTAGCTACTCTATTGGTTCTTGAGGTCTCCTCCTATTGGTTTGGTATTCCGAGGTCACCCTCCGAATCGATGGCTACTATTGGATCTTGGGTGCTAATGCCACTATTGATTGTATTGTATTGTATTGTTGGCTCGGGATGATTTCGACAACCCTTACTGTTGATATACCTATATTGTACCTTACAGTATTCCCCAACGCACCATATTCTATATTGATTGTCCTTTACCCAATACCCTTATGTGACTCACTCTACTACCATGATATATATTCCATTGCATTGATCTATCATACTCTTATTCCGTTACTTCAGACTATCATTCCATTCACATACCGGGTTATTATATGATTATTGAATTTGATTATGCTATCCATGTTTTATGTGACTATCGTTTACCCTGTTACGATATGATAAACATGCGATTATATGATTTACCTATCGTCATCTGACTATGTGTTATCTTACTGTTATGTGATCCCTTTGATTTGTCTGGTGACCATGCTAGTGTGTAATCGATTGTTTTGACTGTTTATCATGTAAACTTCGTTCTGTTAATCTCGTGGACTATGACTATCCGTTAGTATCCTTATATGCTTATTGTTGATCTGTCATGTTTACATTTCTGTTTATGCTACTGTTTGATCGGGTAAATGGTTCAACTTATGTGGTCTGGCTTGTTAACTTGTTTAATTGCCCTGCTATGTCCTTAATTCATTCAATTATAACGTTCATGTTGAATTCATACTTGATACGTGTGGCTACCATGTTTAACTGCTGATAGTATTTATGCTATTGTGATACTTGTGAACGTTATTAACAGTGGTTTACTTGACTTGTGTGATTGCCATGCTCACCTTCTAGTTAGTTGCTTCCGCTAGCTTTTGGACTTCCGTTGGGCTTATATGTACTATGATTTCCTAATTTATTGTATGCCTGGTTATTTAAATGTTCTTATGTATATGTCATCAATGTGTTATGTGCTTTGTCCTCCTCTGTTATCTGTTCCTTCCGGATACCTGTTACTATTGTATTCTGCAGGTTCCTCATTGACTCATTGTTCTCATTTCGTTGCGACCTTGTTATCAGTTTCTTTATTTCATTTGTATCTCTGATTTCGTTTAGCTTTCATTTTGTTATATCTGTTCACTTGGCTTTTTAAGCTCAGCCGCATTTCTTTTCCTGCGGCAGGTTTTAGGTTGGAAGATGGGCTTTGATGGGCTGAGAGTTGGATTACTGAGTGGACCGACCCTAGTTACCTTATTATTTTGGACTGATTTGAAGAGCTATTGTTTTTAGATTTCTTTTCATTTTAGACATATTGGATTTTGTACTTTCTTTGTAAGTCATCCGTTTATATGACTTGATAATTTATTTTTATAAGGCTTCCGTTTGCAAAATTTATTTGCATGTTCTGATATGACACCAGAATGTGACACTTCTACCCTTGCCGGGTTGGGGTGTTACAATTAGTGGATGTATCGCCACTATTTGTTATACTATATTTATGGATTGCAAGGGAGTTGGTTTTTATGGGAACACCAACTAAGGTTTTTTCATTGAATAATACATTACGTATGAGAGTTGATGTTAATAATTAATATATAAAATGTTATTATTAATTATTAGTCACGAAATAAAACATAACGATAGTTAAATATTTAACGAGGTTTGGTTAAGTCGTTAAATATAAACTACGAGGACTAAGAATGAAATTAGTGGACAAGAAGGATCCGAATCCTTTGGGATGACTTGGCGATCGTGGGCTACCAAACCCAGGAGGTGGGATTTCTTGGTCACCAAGTTTTGAGAATGTATAAATACAAACCCTTGTATTCATTATTCTCCTAACCTTGGATCACCAATATACCTAATTTCTTCTTCTTCCTCTTTCTTTTGTGGCGATTCGAATACCCCTCATCATAAGGGTTTCGATTTTGCTTAACTAAAGAAACAAGTGTTTGGTTTTATTTGTGATTCAAGGAACTAGCTTTTCACATCAAATCGCTAATAGTACGTGTGTACAAGAACGAAGGACAAGCACGCTTGAGCTTGTGAATCTTGGTGGTCGACTTTTGTGTTAGGTCGAATATATAAACCCTAATACTTAGGGTTTTGGGTTTTTGGTTCTTGTTCTAATCATCGTTTGATTCTTGAATTGCTAAAAGGTACGCACTTTCTTGTTCGGTTAATTACTTACATGTATTATTCCTAATTACTTCCGCTGCATGCTTTGATGATGTTATTTGATTTTATATAATTGTTATCAGTATTAAATCCCAACAAGTTTTACTCCGTAGAATGCTAGGCCACAACCAGGTAAGCTAATGTAATACAAAAATTAGAATTAACATAAATTTGTACAACATGATACGTATTGATTAATATTACTATGCAGCTTAAGATTTTATTAAATAAGCACTCTACAAGCATACTGGGATTGCAACTTGCTAATGCTTATGACGTGTTGACGATCATGGCTTGGAAAAAGGAACTGATTCATCGATGATCATGAGTTGCTAATCACCATGTTGCTGATTACGGGATGCTAATCACCAGTATATTTTATCTATTTTTAATTAAAAAAAAAAAAAAATGCCTATTTGATGCTACTGTTAAAAGATGAGCGGGTGTGGCGGCAGGGTAATTTTCAAAACGTGTAAAGCCGATTTGGTCGACCCACAAACAGTTTTGCATCCATTTTTATATATTCTGATTTCAGTGTTTGCATTTTGAGTATATAAGTAAAAGCGATTATGAATAAGATTATGTACACATCCATAGCTTTGTTTTTCAGTTTGTACGATATGTCAACATACATTATCTAGTAGTATTATGGCACGATTAAGATGATCCCGTTTCGTTTCCGGTATTATTTTGGGCTGATATTGGCCTGTTGGTGTTACACACATTTAACGCCTAACACATACATACAGGAAATGATGATAATTATCTTCGTTTATAAATTTTATGACCGTGGAGTTTGGATGAGTAGCTTTTTAGGCCGATTTTGGCTTTATTTAATTTTAGAAAAAAGCTTACAAGCTCATTTTTTAGACCCTTATTACTATTGGCTTATTGGCTTAAGCCAATAAGGTTTTTTGAAGTTGATAAGGTCCAAAGAGTAAGATTTTCGGCTTTCCTAAACTCAAATAAGCCCATAGGATTAGGAATTGAAGGTATGTTTTTTTATTGTGGTTTTGGTAGTTGGTTGATCTTTTTTGGTGATATAAATTTGTGGAGAGTTTTAGGGGTTAGTGTAATGCAGAATAAGGTGTACAAATCCGTTCAATGGTGTACTACTTTAGGGGGCTTTAGATGAGCATATTTGTTGGGTTTATCGAGTTATTGAGATTTGAAGAACAATAAGCTAACCTTTTGCGGCTTATGAGCTTATTAGTTTAGGCTTATTGACTTTATTAGGTCATAAAGGTAAATAGGAATAAAACTTATTCACACTTTAAAATGTAGTTAAAAATTTATGACACCCAGTTTTTCACCATTCCTATTGGGTGAAGAAATTTGGCGTTACAAAATGATTTTTTACAATTTGAAGTATGAACAATTTTATGCTAGTATACATCATACAAGCAAAAGTGTGAGAGTTTTTAAATTCATTTACATTTATATATCATACATGCAACAAATTAGTGTGAAGAAAATGAAGTTGTTTTATACAGTTTTTGAAAGCGTGAAGAAAATTGTGTGCTCAAATAACATTTTATGTTTTAGTGTTGTTTTTAAAGTAAAGTTGCAAAACGAAAATAAAGTATTATATACTTCATCAAATATAAAACTATCATTTTATACTATAGCCATGTCTCTAGTATTAGATAACTGTTCACAAAAAGTAAACCAGTTTCCTTTTATAAACTTTTGACTTGAAAACTACACTAAATTTAACGCAGGACCCTCCAATTACTACACGATCTATTATTGATAACACAAATGATAAGGCCCAATTCAATACTGGGCTTCAGGATAGATAAACACAGGGTTATATTTACTATTCTGTTAAGAGTAAATTAGCAAAATGTCCTTGTGATTTGGCCGAATTTCTGGTTTCGTCTCTAACCACCGTGCAGGCACCTAGTGAAGAACTTTGGATTGCAGTTTTCTTCCTTGTCCAAAATAAAATAACTAAAATACCCTTGTCAATAACTGTAACACAAGGACGAACACTGAAACCCAAAGTTCCCACAAAGATGGTGCGTGCACTTTCGAAATGTTATGGACGAAATTTGTAGTTTGGTCAAACCACTTGGGACAAATTTTCAATTTACTCCTCTGTTAAGGAAGTTATTTTTGTTACTACTTTTGTGCAGTAATTACTGAAACAACTCATCTATTGATAGATGGAAATCATATATGTTCTTATACAATGACTTGTACTAAAACCTTATTACAGCTATTTGAAATTAAACTACTATTCTGTCGCAAAGGGTTTATATTTCTTCACGTCAGTCAGCAGTCCTTGCACAGATCCAATTGCAGCAACCAGGGACACGATCAAGCAGACCCAACTCAGTATCTTTAACCACACCCATGTGAACGAAAACCTTTGTATCTTAGCCCGAGCAATGTACATCTCTATGGGAAAGTAAACTGTCAAAGGGTAGAAAGAACCAGCCCCTATCAACCCTAAGAAGCTATTGAAAAATGGAAAGATCATCGCTATGACCGCAGTCATTATCACATATGCTGTTCTCCAAACCAACCTGAACATGTTAACGTAGTATTCTCCATAAAATGGCACATTGAGAATATGTTCTGTAGTTATGAACTTGCTATCGGGCCATCGTTGTCTACACTTCATCTCAAAGAAGCCGAATAAAGGCTGGCAAAACACTTGGTATGCACCAATAAGGTGGATAGCGATGCAAACGTTAGCAAAGTCAATAAGCCAAAAGGGTTCGTAGAAGCCAAAGCCAGTGAGAAAATTGCCAGGTGCATCGTTTCCAAATGCAGCATACCCAACGCACCCACAAAGTACATAGAATATAGTGGTGGTAGAGACACCGGCGAGCGATGCTTTCTTCATCACCTTGTTCTCAGGTGGGTAAGACTTGAGTGTGTCCTGCATTTTTAATTAAATTTTCACATCATGAAAATCGATACTAACATTGCTTTATGTTATTTTTTTTTTTGAAGGCAGAAATATAAATATATATAAAAAAGCAACTAGCAAGACGCTAGAAGCCAAAAAGTATAATACAAAACTAGGAATAAACCAAACAACACATCTTAGATACTTCCCGAGGCTTTTACTGTGAGGACTACAAAAAGAATGAAAAAACTCTTGCCAATTACGGAGAACCACGACAAGAGAAAAATCCCCGCCCACGGAGGCCGAGCCACCGGTTTTCACTCCGGGGTGTTTTTGATGTAGTCCCAAACAAGCCCCGAGGAAAAAAGCGAGCAAAATAAAAAGAACCAAAGTACCAATCGACATACGTTAACATACGTTATCGTTATCTTAGTACCTCAAAAGATGAATGATTTGATAGCATGAAACATTATAAAGCTTGCTATGATTTGTTATATTATTTCTTACTGGTTTACAATATGTCAAAACTAATATAAATATATACTTTAAACAGTTTTTATAAAGCTTAACTCCTCAGTCCAGAAAGTATAATACTTCTTTTTAGCCATAATCTTTAAAAGGACGCCTACGAACCAATCTAAAGACACACATGAACACAACCACATGAAACAATTAAAGATCAAATGACACCTACAAAGACACGGCTCCAAAAACAAATAATTACAACGCCATTTGAAGAAGCAATTTAAGCGCCTTTGATGACCTTAGTCTTGGAGAAAGTATGAATATTTTAACTTGCTAGCAAGGACACTCACGAGCATATCATTCACTCAATTTTACGTATCATTTTTATATACTAAGACTCTTAAGGGAGAATAGACTCATGCAAAATCTAGTACAGTATATAATAGTAATGATTCTATGTATGAATGGATGGAAGAAATTCAAAAATGGATGGCAGAAATCAAAAGTGGAGAAAGGAAGATGCAGAATGCCATTTCAAACTTTCCTTATTCTTAGATGTGGGTCTGTACTCATTTGAGGCCCATCCTTAGACGGTCCACAGCAATATAGTTTACTAGTGCTCCAAACTTCTCATCTTAATTATCCACTTTCACTTTTTAAATCTTTTTGTTGTTTTGATGAATAATATTTTTATTTGTGTTATATAATCTTGATGAAATTTATACCAAAAAGCATACATTTAAAACACAATCTATTCATATATTTTCATTAAGTATTATATTACACAAATAAAAATATTTATGATCAGTTTAACAAAAAATACTTTGAAAAGTCAAAGTGGACAATTATTATGGGACGAACGTAATACTAGATATTAAGCATGAATCAGTATTGATAAGTTCACCAGCAATATTACAAAAAATATGATTCATCTAATTTAATATTAATTGGTCATTTGAAAGAAAAGAAAATAAAGAATAAAAAAAACATTGCATTGAGCCTTATTTATTGTTTCAACCCAAATTTCCTTCCAACATTTTTAAACACAAATTACTTTACCCTTTTGCATTAATCAATATATGGTAAAGAACTCTCGAAATCACATATGCATTAAATTAATATTATAAAATAGCATTAAATAAACATTATCTCTTAAATTCGTTTGAGAGGAAATAAAATAACAAACTATGATAAAAGTTAGTTCTTAATCCTAACACTATTTTTAACATTGATCGTCGAAAGATTTTCGTCACCCTTATGGTTAATGTCACGAGAAGTGTACAACAAAAAAACAATGCTCGCGAAAAGCTTAAATCGGATTTTCATCGCGGACAGATCGTGTGGGCACCATATTTTCTGATTTATTACTCCCTCCACCTCAAATTTGTTATCCACGTTATCTTTTTATATACACTTAAATTGATTGTCCACCACTAAAAAAATATAAAGTTTTGAACGAGTTTAACATATTATCCTTACCTGAAGTTATTATTACAAACTTTAAAAACTCAAGAAAATTAATTAATTAAAGATAAAACTGTTATTCTGCAAAAGAGTATTTGTATTATCATGTTAATGATAGTTAAATTATGATAAATCCATATTTACCCAATATAAATCTCAAATTGTCATATTTACCTAACTTAAAAGTTGATAATGCATAATGTGCAATGATTGGAGAAATATGGAAATTTGATATTATATTGGGGAAATATGGAATTGGCCCATTATTTATACTTTCCTTTCTGAAAATTAAAATCTAAATCTTCCCGTAAATAGACAAGAAAATGCTTTTCAAGCGAAATTAAAAGTACATGTGTCGTGAGGAAAGATGACAAAGAAATCACAAAGTTCTAGACCGATTGTAAAAATCGTGGGATTTTCTTTTGACAAAGCAAATTAACGGCGTTATCGTTACTGGACCTCCGGCGTTAAGTTCTAAAGCCCGTTACTTACTAAAGATTGTTGGGAATGTTATTGATGTTATTGAGTTGTGGGGGATGTTAATGTTAAATGTTAAAAGCCTATGGTTTTCTTTGGAACAATGGTATATTTATTAAAACTCAATTAAGTAAGGAACTAGAAAGTAGATATACAACTTGCAACTTAAAAGAAAGAGTACAATCTGGATCAATAGAAATACTAATCCAATCGATCTATGATGGTTTAAGTTTCCTATTCCTATCTAGAATCCACAAGTGAGAAAGGATTTAATCTCATCGTTTAAGGTATCCTTCCGGGTATGTAGGGTTAAGGTTGAAACAAAGCTTAATCTTAGAGTTTCATATGGTCCATAGAGTATGTAGGTTAAGGTTGAAACAAGCATTGATCAGTTTGGGAAGATTGACCGATTCGCCAACCATATCGATTGGATAAGATGTCGATTCAGTGATCCTAGGTCTGCTTGTATTGGATTGTAATCTTTTTAAAAGTGCGGAAGTAGCGTTTTTTTCGAACTCTATAAAGTTTATTATTGTTGCTAAATACTTGAGCATAATATGGGTATCATCCAGACTAGCTAGATGTTGGTAGTTTTGTACGACATAAATGTTCCTTGTTTGAATGTGGTTGGGGAATTGCTTTATCAAAACGAAAAAAAAAAAAAACAAAAAAAAAACATGGCATGTTATGTTATATGAAGTCTCTATATCTTGTCTATTTACACTACGTGTCATCATCTCCACCTCTTTCACTTGCATTTTATCCAATACGTACATATACGTTGAACGTAGCAGTCATTAATAATTAGTAGATAAATTTTTGGTTGGGTTATTTTGAGTCCTATATAATTTAGATTGATCCTCTTTATTTTACGTGTTTGTTACTTTTTATTACTTTTTTATTTTTATAATTTTGTTTATATAAAAACGTCTATACTATACATAAAATATTAGACTGTTAATTATAAAGTTTAATATGTTAGAATGATGAATGAGTTAGAAATACGAACAAAAGTCTTTAAAAATTGTATTGTCTTGAAAAAGTAAGGAAAAGGTTTAAATATTGGAGTATGAGGTTCCAATATTACAACCATAAATTTTTGCTACATGCATCGAAAGGAGTCCTATCCAAATATTTATTTATAGCATTTAATATACGTGTCTGTTACTATATATACAAATATTTATAGCATTTAATAGATATATATATACGACTGTTACTATACATAGTGTAATTAGTCTGTTATTACTAAAAATGTTAGAATGAATTAATTAATTATACCTGAATCTCAATGAGAACAGTAGAATAAGCATAAGCGAAAGCAATGTCACCGATTGCTTGAAACGTCCTCCAAACTTTCTCTTCTCCCGTCACATCGATTCCTACTTCTACTCCGGTTAAACTCGTTCTTACATGACCGCCACCTGCATGCATACATATGCATAACATCAGTCTATCGAAATGTGTTTTAGTCTTATTTAAGCATCTTAAACTCTATTATATTACGGTTAAAAAATTTTCCCGGTCATATTTGTTAGTCCGTTCCTGTATATATATATATAGTGCATGTTTTTCTTCTAAAATACATTCATTAAAAGGAAAGTTATTTTTATATTTGATTTTTGGAAATTATTTGATCATATCAATTAAATTAAATAGAATAGGCAAAAGCATAACCGTAGCTTAGTAAATGTAATTAACCTGCGACTTTAGCAATGGATAGACCAAGACCAATGGAAGAGTAGGCAAAAGACATAACCGCAGCTACTATCGACAGCCACGATAGCTTATGAAAATTCGGAATCTGGCTCAACACTATCTGTATCGCTGCAAATATTATCATGTACGGATAGTTTGATAATTTACAGCTTGCTGCATGACCCTTGTCGTGATAACAGTTTGATTTTCGAACCGCCCTATATACAAATAAATTAGAATGAATTCTGTCTTATTTAGTTATTTTAGAAGGAAATAATATATAGGGTTTTTTACGTTTTAAGCATTATTAGTGAAGGACGGCGGGGATAAAAAGGATGTCGGGCCGCATATTTTATTCAAAAGTGTATTTTTGTGAGTCCGGACGTCCTTTTCGTGGTCGCGTTTTGTCTTGTCTTCTTTCTGCAAGCGCATGTTAGAAAAAATATATATATATACTTACGCCATACTAATTGAGGCAGTGATGGTATATCCAATAGTAACGCCCACAAGATTGGCATATTGAGCAATTCCACATAACTGGACCTTTCTACCACCTAGATTAGATTGAACAACGTCCATGTAAGTGTAGTTGCGCTTGCCAGAGACAGGGTCCGGTGTTCGATACGAGTCGGCGAGTAGAGTTGATGTGAAATAAGTTATCAAGGAAAAAGCCATGAGAACAGCAGGTCCAGCAACCCAACCCAATTGCGCAATAGCCCATGCAAGTGACAACACTCCTGATCCTATTACAGCTGTTATTATATGTGCACTTGCAGTCACCAAAGTTCCTGCATGTTTTAACAACAACAACGGCTTTCACAACTGGTACTCATATAAAAAATAGCTAGAGGAATATTTATTTTTTTGCTTACCTGTTCGTTTTTCGCGGCCGTCGTCATCGATATTTTTGGCATCAGAAGCAACCTCAAAGGATTTGTGAGCATCCATTGGAGTATTATATTTTTGTGTGTGGTTTGGAAAGGGAGCGGAGGAGGAGGGATTATAAGGAGGTGAAAAGGGGAAATAATAATGGCCCCAACAATTTATTATTTTATTTTAAATGGAAACCGAAATCAAGGGGACGGCGGAAAACACAAGTCAGCAATTAAGTCAAAATCATAACTACCCATTTTCAAAGGTAGACATCGCTTCATTCTAGTGTCATCAAGATTTTCAATTTGAGTAAATTAAATTCCAAAACAGGCACTAAAAGATGATTGACAAGACTAGTGTTTTATGTTTGACGAAATTCATGGAAGTTGGTGCTTAAACTTATCTTTTATATAATAAAAGAGTTAGGCTAGACGCAGTAAATGAAATCGTTTATCGATCGAGCACCAGGGCGATCGATCCCTTTGGTGTGGCTTGTGTCGATCGCATGAAAAAACTTGTGTATCGTTCGTGTGGACGATCGACAAGAACAAAGGAGCTAGCCGTTGAGGTGCAAACAAAAAAAAATGTAACCGTTAAAAAAAAAAAAATAATAAAAAAAATAAAAATTACTACTAAAACTATCCTATAAATATACCACTTATTTACACATAAATCTCACACATTCTCTATATCCAAACCAAAAAATCTTACTCTCTAATTACACACTATGAGTTTTAATTCTTACGAGCTATTCATTCTTGGATTCGTCGTCGGATGATGAAAATGAAGTTAATCTGGAGTTTATGATGTTTGTGGAAGGCGTTGGGAGGCTTTTCAAGCATCACAAAAGTCTCACGAACCCAAGTTATTAGGGATCGTGTGGGTGCTCATAACCGTTTAGTGGATCTTCTTGATGAGAACCCAAGATCACGCTATCAAGCATTCCATGATCGTTTCCGTATGAACAGAAGACTATTCACACGAATTGTCCGAGATATAACCGATCATTCACCTTTTTCCAACAAACTCCTAATTATGCAGGCGTCTTAGGTATTTCTCCATTAATGAAGTGTCTTCGTCAATCCGTCAATTGGCATACTGAGTCAATGCCGATGCTCTGAGCGAATACGTGCAAATGGGTGCGTCAACAATTCGTGAGTGTCTCGAAAAATTTTGTGAGGTCATAATGGAGTTATATGGTGCAGTATTTGCGGCCAAGCGGTTAGTGGCGTTGACAAACTCTATGCTCATCACTACGAAACTCATGGGTTTCGGGGATGATAGGTAGCATCGATTACGCAGTTGGCGGTGGCGCGGTGCCCGCATGCTTAAAAAGCTCAATTTTGTAGGGGTGATCACAGGCGGGATCCTTTCATTTTATTGCCCAAGATTTATGGATTTGGCATCGTTCTTTGGTGTCGTAGGGATGAATAACGGCGTAAATGTTTACGTGCATCACCTCTTTTCAATGATCTCAAAGCGAAGAGCTCGGATGTGGAATTCGTTGCTAACGGCGTGCCTTATAAAGCGGATATTATCTTGCGATGGGATATATCCGGAATGGTGGTTATTATTAAGTCCATTAAAAATCCGAGGACGAATGATCACAAATGAATATTGTATAAGGCGATGCGAAGCGACAAGAAAAGATGTGGAGCGTGCTTTTGGTGTACTAAAGAAGAAGTGGCTAATGATTAAATATCCGGCTAGAGGGTTTGACAAAGAGCGTTTATCGCATATAATGTACACATGTATCATATTACATAATATGATAATTCAGGAATGACAGTGGCGATATCTCCGTATTCTTTCCAATAGAGCGACCGTTCTTATGATCCCATAAGAGCATGGAATCGTTGGAAATTACCAAGGAGATATGCGACAAAACAACTCATCTTAGCCTCAAAGCCGATTTGGTTGAAGACATTTGGCATCGTCGAATCAAAACTAGTTTAGTCGTTGTATTGTCGTAATGTTTTAATTTTATTTGAATTATTATGTAACGTTTTAATTATTAATGAAATTTTATTTTGTGTTAAAATTGTTTAAAAAAAAAAAAAAAAATCGCCTCATTGGGCACCTAATCGCCTGCGGTCATTAGAGAGAAAGGCGGCGTGGCGGGGAAAAGTAAGGGATTGAATCCCCACCGTAGGCGACCTTATATTATCTCAGAGTAATTTTGTTAATTCATTTTTAAAAAAAAAAATTGAGCTAATAGAAGAGCTCGATTTCACCACGTAAATAAAATCGTGTGATTTGATTGGTTAATAAAAGTCAAAATTAAATTGATTTTGGTACAACTTTAATAAATTTGATATAGAAATTTGGTTGATAAAAAATACATAAAAATATATATGTCAAATTTCTGAAAACAAAAACTTAAAAAAAGATAAGGTAATTAATAAAACGTTAGTGGTTGAATTTTTAAAATTTATATAAAGTTAAGTGTAATATTATAAGCCTCCATGTATTTTTAATAACTTTGGATTATAACAAATAACCCTTTATACTTTATATCTTAAAAAATACAATGTATATGTTGTTTTAAAATAACAACATATAAATTCGCATAAGATTATAAGTATCAAATTTTCTACTATATACGTTTAATAAGGACTTATTTATTTTATTTTTAAAAGTTTAACCAATGTGGACATGATTTTATATTTTAAATACGGCTAAATTACTGAAAACCGGAATATAATTATCAAATTGTAAGCACGGGTTACTTTAATATAAAAATAAATATCTGCGATTGTCACTATATGATGACTCGTGTAATTCTTATTTATTTATATAAGAATATCTAGAAAAGCAGTTTTAAAACTTTAAGGAATATACTTTAACTTTGTCAATGCTCACTATGTGCTATTAAACTTGCATCATATGTACAACATAATATCAGTAGCGAAATTTAAATAATAACATCAATATCTTTGTCATTAAATAAAATTAAATCTCGAGTTCTTAATGAAATTTTACAACTACTTCACCAAATTCTAATGAATATTAATGCATAATAAAAACTCGTGCATAAGTATTAGTTGTACTTATATCACAATTTTCATTAGTAAATTCTTATATGTGTATATTATGAAGTAAAATGTTAAAACAAATTTGATTTATGTGTAAAACGTGCGTGCGTGCGAAATTTATAACTATATAATTATACTCAATTACTTTTAAAGACAAAATATTCGGTATTAATACAAAATAATTTTTTTTTGTCAAAACTTATGCGTGCACGGATATTATAACTAGTACTAATATAAGTTAACACTTGAAATTTTATTTATGTCTCGTAGCTTGTACGCGCCTGTTCCCACTTCGGTCCAAGTTTGCATGTGTCTTCTGCGTGGCTCGCATCATTGGCGCGGTATACGAAGTCACCTGGTCTGAAAGAAACACTTCGCACTTTAGCATCGTAGTATCCCTTCATTTTTGACTTCGATCTTGCTTCACATATAACTGCGCGCTCGCGACTTTCTTCCAATAGGTCTAAGTCGATATGCCGCTCGTCGTCATTGGTTGCGACATTGACTTCAGCAGTGCGGATAGTTGGCATCCCAATTTCGGCTGGTATAACGGCCTCTGTCCCATAGACTAGAGAAAAGGGAGTGTCTCCCGTGCTAGTTTTGATTGAAGTGCGGTGCGCCCACAGAACATGCGATAATTCCTCTACCCACCTTCCTTTGTGCTGTCGGGCGTGCCTTAATTCCTTCACCCGGACTTGATTTACACGCTCTACTAAGTCGTTGGTTTGTGGATGTTTAACCAACGCGAAGTCTTGCGTGATATTCAACTTCTCGCACGGTCCTTGAAGGGTTGTCACAAAATTGTTTCCGTTGTCGAGATGATTTCCCGGGTAGTCGAGCGGCATACAATATTTTCCAAAACAAAGCATTTGACCTGATTGCCAGTAATTGTTACAAATGCTTTTGCTTCGATCCACTTGGTGAAGTAGTCTATGGCCACTATGAGAAACTTCAATCCTCCTGCTGCAATGGGGAAGGGACCTGCAATGTCGATACCCCACTTGTAGAATGGCCATGGCGCCGTGATAGGCGTTAGCTCCTGTTGTGGTTGGCGCGGAACGGGTCTATGAACCTGACAATCGCCGCATTTTTTTTATTAATTCCCACGCATCACGGTGCATGGTGGGCCAATAGTATCTAACCGTAAGCGCGCCACCACGGATCGTGGTCTGAATGCATCTTTGCATGAACCGCATAGATTTTCCCGAGTACATAATTTGCTTGTAGGGGTCGACGCAGTGAGCCATGGTTGCGAAAGGGCGTTGATATAGCACACCGTCTCAAGTTCAAACCTACATCTTGTCTTGCCGTATTCTTCGGCTTCCTTACATTCTCGGGGAAATCGCCGCGCTTATGAATTCCATTATTGGTGTCATCCACGTAGGACCTTCCTCCTCTATTCGTGGATATTTCCATCTCCGAGATGGATTTGCTCTTCAACGTTTCCACCAACACTTGTTTTTGGTGTGTGCAAAGCTTGTGGATGCAATCTTGCTTAGTGCATCCGCCTTTCGATTTTCCCCTCTAGGAACCTACTTGATGGTAAACCTGTCAAAGCCTTGGATTAGTGACTTGGTCTTGTCGAGGTATTGGATCATGTTTTCCTCTTTAGCCACGTACTCGCCCAACACATGGTTAGCTACTAGCGGGAATCCACATTTGCTTCCGGTTGCGTACACCCATTCGATTGCAATCGTAGTCAAGACGATTAAGGCTTCATACTATGCTTCATTGTTTGTCGTTGTGAATTCAAAGCGCAGTGCGTAAGTGAATTCCATTCCTTCCGGAATTGTGAGGATGAGGCTGCTCGACCCGTCCACGCATGAAGATCCATCCGTGAACAAGATCCATGGATCTTGTAGTTCCTCTTGCTTGGGCGGGTGCATCATCGATGTCGATTTTTCGATGATGAAGTCGCTAGTATACGCCCTTTTCTGCGGTGCGTGGTGCGCAGGAGATGTTGTGTTCACTAGCAACACGCTCCACTTCGTAGTCGTCACGATGCGTCGGGTTTGGAGATGATTTGCTTGATTGGTTGGTGCGTGATCACCGCTATTGGGTGCGTCGGAAATACTGCAGCCGCTTGGCGGCAAACACTAAAGCCGGGACCAACTTCTCCATTCTTGTTGTAACTAATCTCCGTTTTCTTGAGCTCTTTGCTTACAAAATACGGTGTTTGTCTTGAATCCCTATCCATCAATGAGACATATTGATTGCTCCATGTCGCCGATAAGTACATAATTAATTCTTCCCTTGGTCGGGTGCGACTAGTGTGGGGAGCTCTGCCGGTGTTGTTTAAGGCGTGTAAAGGCTTCTTACGCCTCCGTAGTCCAACGAAAATCTCCCTTTTTATACACTTCTTGAGTGTTTTGAAGAGAGGTAGTGACTTGTCTGTGACTTGGACAAGAATCTATTTATACCGGCCAGCTTTCCATTGAGAGATTGGACTTCGTTCAACGTGCGCGGTGAAGGAAGTTCGATGACAGCCTTAGTTTTCTCTGGACACAGTTTGATGCCATCAGGTTCTATCAGGTATCCGAGAAACATGCCTTCTGTAGCAACAAATAGCGTCAAGACAATGTTTAAAACATTTGCGACATTCCAATCTCCAAGAAAAATAGCGTCATCAGCATAGAAAAGGTGAGATACCGTAACATCCCCATTACCAATTTGAAGACCATGTAATTGAGAAGCATGTATAGCACGAGATATTAACCTATGGAGACCCTCTATATCCAAAGTAAATAGGAAAGGAGATAGCGGATCTCCTTGTCTTAGACATCTTCTTATTCTGAATTCATCCGTAAGAGATCCATTGACCAAGATAGAGGTCATAGATGATTCCAGGCATCCCCTAATCCGCACACACCATTTCCTTCCAAATCCCATTTTACTCATCACATCTTGAAGATAATCCCAATAAATAGAATCAAAAGCCTTCTCGAAGTATACCTTAAAAACAAGGGTCTTTTCTTTTCCTTTTTACACCAATTTAGAATTTTATTTAGGATCATTGGGTCATCCATGATTTGTCTCCCCTTCATAAAAGTTGATTGCTTAGAACTTATCAAATCTTCCACTACACTAGTGATTCTATTAGCAAAAGCTTACCAACAATCTTGTAGAAGCTTCCAACAAGCAAATCGGCCTATAATCCTTAATAAACACGGGATCCACCACCTTAGGAATAAGAGTAACAAAAGGCGAGTTACACGGGATCCAATGCTAGAAAAGATAAAAGTAAAAATGGAAAGTTATTGAATCTTGGTCAATAAAGTTAAAGTAAGAAAATATAGGAGTATAAATGTTGTGTCGGGATGCTTAAGTAGGATGATTTATAAACTCAATTTTAAATGGTGGGGACGTCTTTTCATTTAAATAAATAAATTGTAAATCGCTAAACCATACATTTATAATTCCTTACTTACATAGATTGAGACAACCCATAAAGAATTTTAAATGAATGTTGTGGTTGAACCGACTATACAAACAACTCCTATATCGTTTGCTAGTGTGGTTAATATTGAATCAGTTAATCGTAAGGTTAATTTTAGATCTTTTCATTTGGGCAAACCTACTAAAGACATGGCTGAAGTTCAAATTCCATTGTCCTCTGTTTTGGAAGTTCATTCGCAAGTTGAGTTCAACTTGTATGGTTACTTTGTGGGCAAGAGAATTGCACTTTCGATTGTTAAGCATTACGTGACCAATGTTTGGAAGAAATATGGTATTATTCGTGCTATGATGAACTTGAAAGGTCTTTTGTTTTTCAAGTTTTCTTTAGCTGAGGGTACTAATAGAGTGTTGGGGAATGGACCATGGTTTATTCGATCCAATCCTATTATTTTAATTTCTCGATTCTAGTTAGATGCGGACCTATGCCTACGGTAAAAAATGTATACGCGATCAATAAAAACTTCATCTAAGCAAAAACCTAATCGATCACGTATACGGATTATCGGGACTTCATAAAAACGTATACGTGATCGATCAAAAGATTGGATAAAAACGTGAAATAAAAATACTAATCCAAAAAGATCGCATAAAATGATAAAATAATGAGTGTATAACACCACTGCACGCTTGGTCCAGTGGTAAGTCGTTCGTTTGTAAGGCAGCAGACCCGAGTTCGAGCCTCGCCTATGTGCAATTTTAATTATTTCTAGCCACAAGGACGACTCGTGTAAATTTTTAGAGCCATGAGGACGATTTATGTAATTAACTCAAGGACGAATGGCCGCAAGAACGATTGGTGTAAATTTTTAGAGCCACGTGGACGATTTATGTAATCAACTCAAGGACGAATGGTGTACATTTTAGAGCCACAAGGACGATTTATGTAAATGTATGTAATTAACTCTTGATTAAATCAGGTCACGTCATATATATGCATACAATAAAAAAATTAAAAAAGTTAGATGCATATAATAGGAAATTAAGAAAAAATTTACATACAATTGAAAAATTAAAAATTGAATGTCTAAAAAAGAAAAAAGTATCAACTTTGATACATTTTAATTAGCCCTTTTGTTTAATGCTAAGAATGGTTGATTACTTCCGACAAGAAAAGATTTTGTTTGAACTCATTACCAAGAATGAAAGATGTCAACTTCAATTAAATTTTTACTTGGTTAGAAATAATTTTTAAGTAAACATTTGTAAAAATGTAAATTTAATAAGCATGATAAAATGTCTTTGATCATTATTCAATATATAATTCCATTATTTATACTTTAAGTAATTTACGTCATCATGTAAATTTCGACTAATAACTTGTTTACGTCAATTTTATGTAGTGTATTTTTATATTTTGTCATTAACAAAGCGTAGAGAAATCGTAAAATAGAAATAACATTTTACGCGATCATTTGTATTAACAAATGATTTGTCCTTTAATATAAGCAGTTTGGACCTCATTTTCAATTAGAATTGTAAACGAATCGAGCGAACACGAATAGGCCTTATTCGTGTTTGTTCATTTAGTTTAACCGAACAAATGAACGGATACGAATGCTTAAACGGACGAATTTTCTTGTTTATGTTCGTTCATTAAGAAATCCGGTTGTTCGTGTTCGTTTATGTTCGCTGATTAAGAGATTAAACGAACGTATGAAAACGAACAAAAGAATGTACAAAATATTGTGTTTTATGTGTATTCATTTATTTGAGTGTACCACTTTTTAAAAATAAAATAAAAATATACAATATACAACTATAAACAAATAAACAAACATTAACGAATGTATAATCGGATATTCATGAACATAAATGAATAAACGAGACGTTTGTTCATCTTCGTTCACTTAACTAAACGGACATAAACCGTGTTCACGTTCGTTCATTTAATAAATAAACGAACATAAATGATTATTTTACCGTACGGTTCATAAAACTGTTGCTGAATGTTCGGTTCATTTACATCCCTACTTAGGGCATCCACTATGGTTAAAAGTTATAAAGCTTTATAAGTGTTCCATGTCATCACATATCAATAAATTATAAACCTTTTGAGATTATAAACCTTTTCTCACTATGACAAAAATGTGTTACAACTTTATAAATGTTCCACATAACACATGTATTAATTGTGTTGAGTTTATAAAGAGGTCCAAGAACTGTGACCTTTTCACGCCACTAGATTTACCATGGTTAAAACAAGATATAAACCTTTTCAAGTTTCTTAAACCTATTCATCTCTTATAGTGGATCTTTCTTATAATAGAATGAACTACTCATTAAAATCTTTGATGTGAGATGGATCTTTTTGCTCGGGGACAAGAGCAATTAAAGGGGAGTTACACCCTTCAGAAATGAAACCGGCCATATATTATTCCATGATTTTGGCTAGTTTAGGTTTATTTTAGGTTATTTTCACAAACAAATTAAATGTCATTTTTTCCACCAACAAAGATAATAAGATATATCTATATATCACCCTCTCCTCTCTCTATTACACCATAATTTTCCATCGTATAAATCACCATCTCCGGAGCTATTAAAGAGATTTAATCGTAATAGTTTTTTGGGTAAAAGGGATTCACCCTGGTAAAATATATAAATCACAAAAACAATGAAGTCTGATGGAATGTGATCGAAATCTGGCATTGTTTCAAGAAAGCTTGAACAGCCCACTAATCGTAATAGTTTGATGCTTCACAAATGAACTATTCTATTTTAGTCAAATGACATTTATAAAATATTCGCTTCTTAGGTACGTGTCTCCAAGACCAAGGGAATAGTAACGCATAAAATCTATTACTACTATATTTTTAATGCAAGTTTGGTATATCATGATTGCAAATGTTGAGGACCTTAGAATGTGGTGAGTGTTATGGACAACCATCAATTTGGGCTTTTGTATGCCACAAGTCACTTAGCATTTACCTGCTGGTCTTATTTGTTTATTTTATGTGAAAAAGTCGAATATATATCGTTTTGTTGCTTATGGACCTCAGCACAAGTTTTTTTTATTCTTTTCCTTTTCTTGCCAAGGTTTAACTTTTAGAGTTTTGCTAAATATTGCCTAGTGTTCATGTCACACTATTCGTTATTGTCATTATTCACCACACAGTCATCTCCTTTAGAGATAGACCTACATTTGCTTCCACAACATCAAGGACATACATCAAGATGCATAAGATTTCATTTATATTCTTCTTAAAGTTATACTCTTACCACAATAATACGAAACTATACCCTAAATGATAACGCATGCTAAGAAAACACATTAAATCTCTTTCAAAAATAACATATAGAAGAATTGACATCAATTCGGTCGAGGCTCGGTACGTGTATGATGATGATTTGGAGAAGGAACATTATATTCTTCCTTGGCGAATATCACATGGTGTGAGGTTCTATAGTGGTGGAATATTGATTGTATCTCTCAACATGTTTTCACCCTTGCAAGTCGTTCAAACCTTGTGCCCTTAAATAGGCTCTCTCTCTCTCTCTCTCTCTCTCTCTCTCTCTCTCTCATCCTCTTAACCGCTTCCGCATTTATCGCATTTCAAAAAACACCATAATTCTTCATTTTCTCATTCAAATCGTAATGAATCTAAATTCTGTAACCAGTAATCGATTCAGCTCATCATTCTGCACATATTGATATGATTTGATTCGAATTTCGTTATGGTTTGAAGAAACCCCCAATTTGACCTTTTTTGGCGCCAAAATTAGGTTCATTCAATTACGCATCAATTTCTCTAATTCATTACGTTCTATGCAAATTCACTATTGAATATACTTTTTGATCATGTCTAATCGGAAGAAAACACAAAAAAGACAAATTAGGGTTCCTACTAAGTATAATGATCATGTTGTGGGGAAAATGAGTCATAATCGTAAGGAAATTGATTCTGAAGAAGATTCTAGTGTTCCTAGAGATACTAATTTGGGGGAAAATGAAGATGCGACTAATGGTGTAGAGGAAAATAGTATGGTAATGGAGGGTGATGAGAAGGTTGTTAATGGAAGGGAAGGTATTTGAACTGATAATGGTGTTGATGCTACCAATAATACTGGAAATGGTGATGGATCCACCAATACTGTTAACTGTAAGTCTCCTATGGTTACTAAAAGCATGTTGAACTGTGATGTGAATGATGATACTAAAGGTGTTGGATATGCTGATTATGTTAATACTCATACTCCTGATATTAAGTCTGTTAGCTATGCTGATAAACTGAATAGTAATAAGGAGTCTCTTATTAATAAGCTGTATCAAATTCCTACTATGCTTAATGAAGATGGGCATGAATATGTGATTTTTGATGATGAGATTATTAATGAGGGTAGTAAGCAGTGGGAGTTAACAGCTTGTGGTTACTTTGTTGGATATAAGATGTCTATGCATGAACTGAGTTTTTATTTGTATAAAATGTGGAGTAAATTTGGACTTAAGCTGATACTAAAAAATGAAAATGGTACCTTTGTGTTCAAGTTTAACAATGCTCAGGGTCTTCAAACTGTGAATGAAAGTGGCCTTGGATTGTTAATAACAAACCAATGGTAATTCAAAAGTGGTGCACTAGTATTAACATAGACAAGACTGAACCTGTTACATTGCCAGTTTGGATCAAATTACTCAATCTTCCTTTGGAAGCCTGGAGTACAAAAGGGTTAAGTGCATTGGCTAGTAGACTGGTAAACTATTGATAATGGATGCTATGACTACTAAGATGTGTACTCAAGGTGTGGGTTGAGACAAATGCTAGTAAAGGATTGGATGAGTTCATTGATGTTCTATACAAGAGTAAAGAGGACGGCCAACAGTTTGTGAAAAAAGTACAAGTTGTTTATGATTGGAAACCTCCTGTGTGTTCTCATTGTAAAGTTTTTGGGCACTCTTTTGAGAATTGCTTAAAGAGAGATAGAACAGGGAAGAAAGTGTTAAATGGACAGACTGATGATGAAGGTTTTGTACAAGCTAACATTAGGAAGACAAAGCAAAATGTTGATAACAAGAAAGTGCAATAACCTAGGGAAAACATGCCTAAGGAGAAAAATATCGCACTACATAAAGTCATGTATAAGCAAAAAAAAAAAAGAAAAACAGAATGTTGAGGTTGCAAAACAAAATGTGAATGCTGCAATGAACAATCAAAAGAATAATGAGAAAGCTAAGACAACTAATGGTTTACCAAGGAAAACACGGAGTGTAGAAAAAGAAGTTGTAAAGGCAGTGAAGACTACAACAAACAAGTATGCTATACTTGGATATCAAGAGGAAGATAATGGTGATTTGCATTTACAGACTTTGAGCTCAAAAGATAAAAAAATTATGGATGAATATGTTATAAACAAACATCAACCTCCTGAGGATATCATAAGCAAATGGAAGCAAAGTATGTTCAGGTATTTTAAAGAAAGTTGGAAAGCAAAGTATGACAAAGGTATAAATGGTGACAAGAGTGTATTGAATGAAAAGGAAGTATATGCAGACAAGTCTGAGATGGCTAAATTCATGATTGCTAATGAAGTATCAGGTCAAGGCAATGATTGTTTTGTAAAAGAATAATGATTGATCTCAAAATTGCAGCTTGGAACATTAGAGGCTTGGGTACAGTATCTAAACAAACAGAAATTAAGAATCTGATTTGGAATGAGAAGTTAAGTATTTGTGTTGTTTTGGAAACACATATGAAGAAAGATAGAATTGATAAAGTTTGTGCAAATGTATCTGGAAGTTGGCAGTGGCAAAATAATGTCCATATGAGTAATAAAAGGTGTAGGATTGTTGTAGGGTGAGATGCTAGTAATGTGAAATGTTCTCTTGTTCATGCAACATCCCAAGCTATGATGTATTACATTGAAGTTTTGAGTACTCAGAAAATATTATTCTGTACCTTCATTTATGCTGCTAATAAAGGAAGGGATAGAAGGGAACTGTGGAAGGACATTGTTTTGTTTGATAGAATTGTGGGACAGACTCCTTGGAATTTAATGGGTGATGTCAATGTATGCTTGAACCTTAATGATTATTCTGAAGGAATCTCCCATTTCACTTAAGATATGGTGGACTTTCAGGACTGTATTAATGCAGTTGAAATGGAAGATGTTAATAGTACTGGGCTACACTTTACTTGTACAAAGAGCCTTTTGAATCCCAATGCTACAGTATTGAAGAAAATTGACAGGATTATGGGGAATGGTAAGTTGTTTGATCATTATAATAATGCTAATCTTGTTTTCTTACCATATGGAATTTCGATCACAATCCATTATTTTGATTATTCCCCAAGCTATGCAAAAAAAGAACAAGTCTTTCAGATTTGCAAACTATGTGGCTGATAAAACTGAGTTTCAAGATCTGATGACAGAGAAGTGGAATACAGAATTTCAAGGTCATGCTATGTACAAGCATGTTAAGAAGTTGAAATATCTAAAGCCTCATCCAAACAATCTTTATTGGAACAATGGGAATTTATTTGTTAAAGTGATTGATTTGAGGAAAAAGTTACATGATGTGCAAAGGAAAATTGATTCAGATCCAGTTAACAAGGAGCTTAGGAAGGAGGAAAGTGAGATTTTAATGGAGTACAAAGTAGCAGTGTCAGATGAAGAAAAGTTGCTAAGGCAAAAGTCTAAAGTTACATGGCTTAATGAAGGAGATAAAAATTCAGCTTATTTTCACAAAGTGGTCAAGAGCAGAGCCAATAAAAGTAGAATTATGTCAGTATGTGGAGAAGATGGTACAAGATATGAATATTAGGATGTTGCAGAGCAATTTGTGAAACATTTTGATGGCTTCTTGGGTATAAATCCTGTAGTGTGCAGTCTTAGTGATGAAGTGGATAGCATGTTTATTAATAGATTTTCAGATGAAGAAGCTGTTGTTATGATCAGAGAAGTCCCAGAAGATGAAATCAAAATGGCCTTGTTTGATATTGAAGATGATAAAGCCCCTGGTCCTGATGGCTTTACCTCCAAGTTTTTCAAAAAATCCGGCTAATCATTAAAGAGGACTTCTGTAATGCTATCAAGGATTTCTTTTTGAAGGGAAAGCTTTTAGGAGAAGTTAATGCCACATTAATAGCCCTTGTTCCTAAGTCTCAAACTCCTCAAAAAGTTTCAGATTACAGGCCTATTGCATGTTGCAATGTCATCTACAAATGTATTAGTAAAATCCTTACTAATAGGATAAAGAATGCTCTGAGTCAAATGGTTGATGAGAACCAAAGTGCATTTATTCCTGGAAGAGCTATTAATGATAACATTCTCTTAACCCAAGAGCTTCTTAAGGGGTACAATTGTGTTAATGGTCCAAAAAGAGTGGTTTTCAATATTGATATTCAGAAGGCTTATGATACAGTCAATTGGAAGTTCATTGAAGAAATTATGATTAAGTTTAGGTTCCCTAAACAAATGGTGGACTGGATCATGGTTTGTATTACTACTTCTAAGTTTGCCATTTGTGTTAATGGGGAAAGATACGACTATTTTAAAGGAGGTAGAGGGCTGAGACAAGGGGATCCAATCTCCCCTTACATTTTTACCTTGGTCATGGAAATGTTAAACTTGATTATGAAGGATGAGATTAGTAAAGACAGCAGTTTCAAATACCATTTTGGGTGCAAAAAGTTGAAGATCACTCATTTGTGCTTTGCAGATGACTTGATTATGCTATGTCATGGTGGTGTGGATTCTGTGAGTACTTTAAAGAAAGCTCTAAATAAGTTCAGTGATGTTTATGGTCTCTATCCTAATTTAGGGAAGTGCACTATGTTGTGTGGTAGTCTTGATGAGGAAACTAAAAGTGTTATTAAAGACATCATGCCTTTCAAAGAAGGTGAGCTTCCAGTTAGATATTTAGGTGTCCCTTTGGTAACTAAAAGAATTGGTATATGTGAATGCAAGCAATTGGTGGATAAAGTTCAAAGCAGACTGAATGATTGGAAAAACAAAAGCTTATCATATGCAGGTAGAGCCCAACTTATCTCTTCTGTTCTTGCATCAATGCAATTATAATGGGGATATGTTTTTCTTCTTCCTAAAGCTGTGATTGAAGATGTTGAGAGATTGTTTAAAAATTTCTTGTGGAATAATGGTGAGAGTGGTAAAGGAAAGGCAAGGGTAGCTTGGAAGGATGTCTACAAGCCTAAGGATCAAGGAGGTTTGGGTTTTAAATCTTTGGAGATGTGGAATAGAACTCTTCTAACTAAACACCTTTGGAATGTGGCATTTAGAAAAGAATCCTTATGGGTTAAATGGGTCAATGTGGTAAAACTGAAAAACAGGAGTGTTTAGGATGTGGCTATGGATAAAAATGACAGTTGGCTTTGGAAGTGCATTTTGAATCTTAGAGATTGGGTGGGTAAACATATGAGATATAATATTGGGGATGGTAAAACAATCAATGTGTGGCATGACAAATGGAACAGTGAGATATCACTATCTAGTTACATCAGCAAAAAAGATATTTTCTATGCCGGATTTCATGATTCTGCAAACCTTGCTGATGTAATTGATGAGAATGGGTGGAAGTGGCCTGAGCAATGGCTAGTTAAATACCCATCATTAAACAATTTAGATGTTCTTGTGTTAAATGATAGTCCAGATAAAGCTGTATGGGTGGATAAAAAAAGGAATGTGAAGAATTATACTGCTAGTACAGTGTGGAAAGATGTTAGGGATGAGGATACTGTGTTCAATGGAAAAATCTTGTTTGGTACTCTCACTGCATTCCTAAACATGCAATTATACTCTGGTTGGCTGTTAAGCAAAAGCTATGTACTCAAGATAAGTTGCAAAAGTGGTATCCAAACAGATCATTTGAGTGTAGTGTTTGCAAAAAGGAAATGGATACACATGACCATCTGTTTTTCAAATGTAAATTTGCTTAGGAAATTTGGATAAAAATGAGCAAAATGGCTAATATTCAGATCAATGATAACACATGGGAAGGAATTGTTAACAAGATGTGCACTAAAAATGAAAACAGTAAAGTTTGGGAGATCATCAAGAGGCTTGATTTTGCTGCTGCAGTATATCACATCTGGCAAGAAAGAAATGAAAGATTGTTTAGTGAGAGCAGTAGAAGTGTTGATGTTCTGTTCAACATAATCTGTGATGAAATTAGAGCCAAGTTAGTATCAATCAAGGTTAAACAAAATGATAATGTTCTCAAAGTAGAAGCAAGCTGGAATATCAAGTTTGACAGGAAAGGCTAATGCTTATGCAGTCTAATGCCAAATAGTCTGTGTGAGTAAAGTGCAGGTTGGTATGATTATTCAGATTGGTTTAAAGGGGTATTTTGTTGGCTGGATAAGAGTATTAATAATCCAAATTTCAGTCTGTTCTGTTTGCAAGTCATTACATTGGGTAGACACCTTGTATCTTGGAGTCCTATCTGGTGTGACTGTACCTATGCTAACCTCACATGTGTGTTCCAATTTGGCCTTGGGAGGGAATTGGACATCATATTGGGCTAAGTAGGAGGTCTAATTCAGTAAGGATGTACCATAAAGTAGGGTCTCCCATTGTGAAGGGCAAATGACTTGGGTGGATGATGTATGATGGGAGGAATAAAGAGGTGTGAAAGATGAACCTTCTTGGTCCTCCCAATACATCATCATAGGAGGTAATGGTTGGTCTTCCATCAAGGAGTGCGTTCCCATTCAGCTGAAGCCATTTTTTAGATGGAAATGTAGGCTG
This sequence comes from Chrysanthemum lavandulifolium, assembly GCA_022545495.1. Lineage (NCBI taxonomy): Eukaryota > Viridiplantae > Streptophyta > Magnoliopsida > Asterales > Asteraceae > Chrysanthemum > Chrysanthemum lavandulifolium. The sequence goes on along the minus strand of CM040242.1, from coordinate 815,385 downwards.
TTTGGCATAGCCCTTGATGGGAAGGGATATGGGTTCCTAGTGATGCCATTCACCTTTCAATCCTTGATCACTATGGATGCTGGTTGAGTGGTCTTGGAGAGAGTGTAATAGAAATGTAGCTAGATGGTATGGTACAAAAAATGTAAATTTAGTGCATAGAAGCTTGGTCTATACAGAGTAAATATGAATCTCTAGTTTGCTCCTGTTGGTCAGAGTTTAGTTTTATCAGATTTCTTTGTCTTTCAAGATATCTGTTGTATAGAGTTGTGTTTAGTAGCAGATTTGGGGGATGTCCAAATCTCTCTTTGTAATCCTTATGATGTACATATGTTTTGAATGCTAATATAATTCACCTTTGCACCCAAAAAAAAACCTTGTGCCCTTCCTCTATGACGTTTTCGATGTAGTCGAGTGGTGCACTTCAGACTTTGGATCCTTTTGAGTTTTAGAAATGAATCTACATTTGCTTCTACAACATCGAATAAGAGCCTCATATCTCTAACACGTCGAATTTCTATCTTCTACTTGGATTTCAAATAGGTTTTTTAACATTTCTTTTAATTGGTTGAAGTGGCTCTCTAACCCTAGTAAAACCATATCTATCCCCTTGCAATTTTTGCCTAACTCTGTGTTAGACTTTTAATGCAATTATATTTGGTTAGAAAAGGTGGAAGACAAACGGTCAACAAGTTGCGTCTAGAAAAGGATCATTAATAATCTTATATAACAAGTATTGTTATATGACAAACCTACAAATAGTTGGTTAGAAAATTTAGTTATATATAAGCCATATTGATTGGAAAATGATAATGTCAACTCTTATAGCTGTAAACATAAATGAACGTTATGCATAAATAATAACTAGCAGGGTATCACACAATGCGGCGGCGGGTATTTTGTGACTATATTTTCGGGTTAAGTGATGTTATGCGGTCATATTATATGGCAATATGATTTTATGCGGCCATACTTTTTAATAATGTAACGATTTACTTTTTTGTTTTTTAGTCGAGTGAGTTATCGGTTGAGGGGACGAAACTTTCGTCAATTTTGGAGCCGACCGACCAACTTTGACTCTCATGTTGCAATGCCGGTGACTCGGTCGGTAAATGCAGCGGTGACCGTACCGGTCGACAGACCACTGCGGGCAGCCTAATGGCTTTATTTTTTAGTGTTTGGCTTAGTAGCTTGATTAGATTGTACATTGTGGTAAAATGGTTGTATATTTTGGTGAAGAGATGAATTAAATACCCCTTTCGTCCCAAAATTATTGTCTACATTTGACTTTTGAAGTCTTTGTTTCTCAACTTTGACCCTAAGTATTTTTGACTGTGTTATATAATACCTTATAAAAATTATACCCAATTAAAATACATATAAAACCCAATCCATTCATATATTTTGAATCAAATATTGAATAACACAAACAAAAATATTTAAGGCAAAAGTTAAAAATAGAACACTAAAAAAGTCAAAGAGGGACAATAAATTTGGGATGTAAGGAGTAGTGTTTTTTAAAAGCTTAATTAAATTGTACATTGTGGTTAACTAGTTGTTTTTTTTATGAATGAGTGTTTTTTATAATGTATTAATTGTATTAGATGAGTAGTATTTTTTTAGTTGTATGTGTGTTTTAAGTACTTGTAAATAATGATTATAAAATAGCATTTGCTTAAAAATTTATTTATGATGGTCTTAAAATAATTCATAGGAGAGAAGGCTTTAAACCCATTATAAATAGTATATAATACTGATATGTACAAGTATTTATTATTAAAGTCTCTAATGTCATTACTAACAATACCAATGTCTTGAAAATCGGGTTTATAATCGACCTGGTCGAGTCACCGGTCACCGGGACAACTGGTTCGATCGCCGGTTCGACCCGGTTTTCTTATAAAAAAATATAAAAAAAAATGACCGGGTCAACCGGTTCGACCGACGGGTCAACCGGTTCGACCGCCAGGTCAACCGGTTTAATCACGGGTCAATCCGGTCAACCCGATTTTTATAAAAAATTGAAAAACAAAACCCGTGGGTTTAACCGTTAACCCGGTTATTTTGACCCTTTTTTGCTCGAAACCGGTCCAATGGGTTAACCCACGGTCGACCCGGTTTCAAAACATTGAACAATACTCTTAATAATTGGGACTTTGCATATATATCCTCACGAAAATACAAAATTGCGATATGTATCCAAAGGATGATAAAAATCATGTCTTATGTGAATAAAACTTGTCTGAAAGGATATATACGCAATTATTCACTTCATGGGGATATATACGCATTTTTAATTATATTTTTATAAGTTTGCTAAATTGACAAAGAATTAGATAAAACATTATTTTTTATATAACTAATTTATAAATAAATAAATAAAACTTGTAGGAAAAGTCAACTCTTGGAGAAGAACATGTCAAAATTATATTTGACTTCAATTCATATAAATTATTACACTTAAAACAGTTAAAAGTGAAAGTCGCATGTCCCATTTTTCCATTAAGTCGGCAACTTTTCACTATGTAAACTAATTTTTCTTCCAAATTAAAGTTTGTCCTCAAATATCTTTCTACGAGTGTGATATTCACATATTTCAAATTCATGAAATGAATTAAGATGATTATGTATTACATTAAAGCTAATAATAGTCTTTTGTCTTGTAAAAAAATATCATTTAATTGACATTCCCGAAATGCTTGTGTTTCTAATTACGATATTGTATAAATTTTTAGCTTAGCGAAAATAGGTGTTTATGTGCTGAAAATCATGACATCTGATGTGTTTGGAATTTGATGATAACATAGAATCTTTCTGCTGAACAAGATGACTCAAGTGATCACGCATGCATGGAGGAGGCGAGAATGGCAATTGTCCCTTTAGGGGTGAAGAAAGCTAATTCTCCTACCATGTTATTCTAAAGACATCGAATGAACTAATGGCAGCCCAACACGTACAAAATGAGAACTGCCATATGACATAGCTTGGAAGAGTATATATATATATATATATATGTGCAGACTCCTTTGGCTATGTGACTATGTCTGTCAAACTTAATTTGTGTGTTGCCCAAGGTGTATCCTAAGTTCATTTTAGCTTTCGGTTGATGACACGTATTGGAATACAAGCTACAAGCCAAGCCAACACAATATTGAAGCATTACCATGTCAACTATATCTCACCTCATTGTATAAAGCATCAAATTCATTTGTACAAGTATAGTTAGCATATGTACAAGTTAGTTTAGCATAGCAGTTAAAAGTTAGTTAGTCATATTATATATATTAACTAAAGAGCGGGCAACATTGTTTGCAAAACACTGTTTGCATTAATTGCTAACTTTCGCAAGTTGGCAAAAATAGCCCATAAGGTTTAAGTGTCGTTGCAAAGTAAGTCCAAGTTGGCAAAAATAGTCCCTAAGGTTTAAGTGTCGTTGCAAAGTAAGTCCTTTGTAGCCACGAAAAATAGTCCATAAGGTTTGAATTGTCTTTGCAACGTAGGTCCTTCAAGGACTAGCCAAATAAATAGACAAACAAATTTTCCGGTTATTCATCAGTTCCAAATTCACGTCTACAAAATCAACCCCGCTGCATCGCGCGGATTTCCACACTCGTTGATAGTATAAATACATGTACTCTTTCTTTCCAATGTAATGTGAATTTATAATGATTCATAATTCATTTCACTTTTTCCCTCTCAAGTCCATTTACTATCATGGTATCAAAGCGGCAACTCCGGTCACAAACCACCATAACAAACTTTCTCTGATCATCACAAACCATCATAACAACTTTTTCCGACCACCACAAACCATCGTAACAAACTTTTCGATCATCAATTTTTTTCCCCAAATCTATTCATCTCCTTTAAATCAATACATTCACAATTCAATAACAACTCAATCTAAACAAATCATTGAATCACAATGGTCAGACCACCACAATCACCACCTAATCAATCACAACCACCATCTAATCAATCACAACCACCACCTAATCCGCAACAAGATGTCACCAGAGGCTCAAACATTCAACTTGAAGACACCAATTCAGTCAACCATCCCTTATTTCTTCACTAGAATGACCATCCAGGGCTCATCTTGATCTCAAAGAAGTTTCTTGGATCGGAAAATTACAGTTCATGGCGTCGATCAATGACAATTGCACTCAATGCAAAGAATAAACTTTAATTGATCACCAAAGCTTATCCAGCTTTAACTGAACATATAAGCAATTCATTAAGTTTTGTAAACTCTGCATCTTCCTTATGGATTGAATTGCAAGATCACTATTCTCAACTTGATGGACATAGGATTTACCAATTAAGCAATGATATAACCAAGTTAAAACAGTCAAATTGTTCAATTGAGGTGTTTTACCAAAAACTTAAGGGATATTGGGATGAGATAGATACACTTGAGGCACATTATATCTATACATGCAATTGCACTTGTGAAAATGATAGGTTGAATGGTGCTAGAGAGAATAGGAAGAGATTGATTCAGTTTTTGATGGGATTAGATGAAAGCTTTGCAAATTTAAGAGGAAAAATTCTTTTAATGCAACCACTACCTAATGCTACAAAAGCTTATGGCATGTTAAGACAGGTTGAAAAGCAAAGAGAGACTCTCACCCCTAAGCACTTAGCTCCTACTGTTATGTCCACCTACACTAACAACAGTCACTCCTCACACTCCAACTTTAGGCCACAGACCTTCAATGAGAATGGAAACCATAGGGGTGTACAAAATACTATGAAAAGTGCATTTAAACAAGGAGTCATTTGTGGGAATTGCCAAAAAGAAGGCTATTACAAAAGTGAGTGATATCAACTTGTTGGTTACCCTATAGGACATCCCCTTCATGGTAAGGTTAGACCAAACTCAAACAGATCCACAAACTCAAAACCAAGGACAGTTAACATGGCAATAGGATCTGACGTGGCATCTACAAGTGGAAAAGAGAACAGTGATGAAGCTGCAGTGTTTGCAAAGATGGACAATCTCCCAAATTAGCTGAACCAAGTCATGATGATGCTTCAGAACTCACAAGGAGTGTGTGATCCGAAGATTCTAGCAACAGGTAGATATTTGTTTATTGCTTCTTGCATTGCTCACATAAAAGATGCTTGGGTGTGTGACAGTGGAGCCACTGACCACATCTGCATAACTCTTACACTCATATTTAACATCAAACACTCCACAACACCTATTATAGTATCACTCCCCAATGGTCATCAAACAATGGTACTGATAAGGTTTTAAAAGGTACCATTTTGAGAGGTCGTTTTAGCCCTTATTTGATCACTTTTGTATCCGTTATTGCTTAATATCGTTCCTTTTCACTTTTTAGGTCTCTTGAAGGCAAAATCTTTGGAATGGCACTTATTTGGACGAAAAGGCGAATATATGAAGAAAATGGCCAAAGTCGAATCGAGACACTCATTCTTTGAAATTAAAAGGCGACGGCGTCGGTGCTAATGCGATGCCATCCGAGGATTTTGTGGCGGGACGAACCCAAAACTCGATTTTCAAGAGGCGACGCCCGGTTGTAAAAGAGTAGGCCGTCGCTACTCGCACGGCCTAGATGCAATCCGCACGACGCCGGTCAAGAGGACGACGTCACGTACATAAGGTGACGCCGTCGCAAGGTTAACGTGGCCAAGACGAAACCCTAATGACGGCGACACGACGGCGTCACGAAACATAAGGTGACGCCGTCGATATGTAATCTTATATATAGAATCCGAATTTTTCGCTTTTAGGAGAGTCTTTTGGAGTAAAACCTAAAACCGAACCTAAGGTGTCTTGTGCAGTATTTTAGGGTCTTAAACCCTATCTTACACCAAGATAAGTATTTACTTCATTAATTCAATTATGTCTTTGATTATTTGTGTGTATGCTTGCATGTTCTCCATGTCCGGCTAATTTATTTGTGTGTTTGCTTAGGAAGTATGAAACTTAATTATTGAATATTGATTGGTTGTTTCTTATCTTAGTTGATCAATGAACTAGTAATGCGATAGGTCATTCGTTGTGTACTTAATGCTTGATTCATCTTTGTGAACCTTAGAATATGATTACACGAGTAGTTGTAGGCTAAATTATCCAAAGAGTGCCTTAGAGTAAGAGTTTATCATCCCTAGTGGGTTTTGTAGACGAGACCCTTTGGTAAGTTCAAAGAGTTGGGAGAAACGCATACCCTACAACTTTAGACACACAACGCAACTAAGAATAAGGACGTGACAACTCAACCATCAATAGGAGATAATTAAGGAGTAGTACAACCTAAGTAAACACATCTTTAAACTATCATACGAGCACACATTAATTAGACATAGACTCCCACAACCTTAGTTTAGATAATTAGATAACGAAGAGGTAATCGGTAGAAATACCAACCCCCAACCAATACCCGAGATTCGTACCTTTCCATTTCATAAAATATAAAATACAAAATAATCTTCCTCAACCTTAACCTTAGCGTAGTAACTTCTTACTAGCATTCCTATTCCCAGAGAACGATATCAATACCCATGGCTTACCCTAATTACTACACTACAACGATTAGGTTCATCGCCTAGGGTGTTATAAAACTTGCTCGAAGAAAAGGAAGTTTCCTTGACCCGAACGACGCGTGTGGCGTTATCAAGTTTTTGGCGCCATGCCGGGAATTGAATAGCTAGTTAGTAGTCCACCTCGCTTAGGTTTCTTTGCTTGATTCCTATCAAGTAAACTTTTTTTTTTCATTTTTAGCTTCCTCTTAGTCTATCCCCCTTCTTCGTGACCTTTGTTCGTAATCCCATCACTTTTCATCATGGAAGGTGATAACCCACTACCATTCATCAACCCACCGCCAAATGACCCGCCAAGAGCCCGTACTCTTGGTGAATACTCAAGACCAAGCCACCTAGGCTATAGGAACACCATTGAGCTTCCCTACCAAGCCCAAACTACGGCCCTGCGATCCGACACCATCCGGTTGGTGCTAAACGGATGTGATTCCATGGACTTCGTTCAAGATCCAAATCGAGATCGAGGATTTCCTCAAAATTGTTGATTCCATCGACCTTGATGCTACTACTGGGAGACCACGCGCTGCGTCTCTTCCAATCTCTCTACGGGACCCGCTAGTAATTGGCTTGAGCGACTTCCGCCGGCTCCATCTCAAGTTGGGATGATCTTACCTCTCGCTTCCTTGCTCAATTTTTCCCACCGGGAGAACCACTAAGCTTAGGAATGACATCTTGATGTTCCAACAACGTCAAGGTGAATCTCTCTGAAGCATGGACTCGATTCAAGGACTTACTTCATAAAGTCCCTCATCACGGCATTGATCTTTGGCTCCAAGTCCAAATCTTTTATGATCATGTCAACTTCCCCACTAAGCGATCCATTGACCAAGCGGCGGTGGAAAACTTAGTGATCTCACCGCAGAAGAATCATGGGGTATATAGAGGACCTCGCCTCTATGACAACGAAAGTTGGGATGACCCGTGAGTGCCTAAACCGTTAAGGCAATCTCCTTGCCTCCTTCCGGCCGTGGGATGATCGAACTTGAAGATCAAGTTAGATTCCTTATGAGCTCCTACGAAAATCCTAAATCTTCACACCATGTGAACAAAGTTTCTTCCTCGTGTGAGCCGTTTTGTGATCCTCATAACACGCAGACTAGCACTCGATCCCAGAACATGCTTCCGCTGACTACGCATCCTCACGTATTAATGGAACGGAGGAAGATTCCTACAATACCCGGACCTAGGAATTTCAATGAAACCCGAGAGGCATGGAAAGGCAAGCCCGACTTCTCGGGACAAACCAAAGAATTCACCTCCAATGATTTCTCATGGCCCCACCTAACGGTCCTAACCAACAAAACGTCGAAGGGATGTTGCAAAACCTAGTTGCATCCCAAGAAACCCAAATGGCTAAGCTCTCGGACCGCTTTAACCATCAACAAGCCGAGATGGATAGGAAAATAGACAACCTTTTGAAAGCCATAACTAATAGTGATAAGAAGGTTAGTGCTATCTCAACTCCCGAGCCTTCAGATATAGAGATTAAGGATCCAAGCAAGCTAACTAAGCATGTCCAATTCGTCAATGCCATCGCCTTAGTTGAACCTAATGAAACAAATGACGAAGAGGACTATACACTTGTGGATGATGAAACACCCGAGGAAGTAGATGAAGTAGACATCGACTATTTCAAGAAATTTCCTACGGAAGAAGAACTATCTCGCCACCCTCACTTAGTGCGTGACCTCCGTCACATGTATGTTAGGAAAAGCCCTCGAATCAAGTTTGGGAACCCTTGGAATCTTAACATACCATGTTTCATAGGACACCTTTTTGTGGCAAAAGCCTACATTGATCGCAAATCCCCAATCAACATAATGACTAGCACCTACTACAATTGGATATTGAAGAAGCCTATTCCAACTAGGCAAGACCCCAATGATCCTAATGTTAGTTGCAATTTTCTCGGAAGAATTAAGGGATTGCCCGTTTATGTAGGTAGTTTCACGTTTCCTACGGACTTCATAATTGTGGATGATATTAGCACGGCCATAGACCTAGCTTGTCCCATGTTATTCTAGGAAAACCTTTCATAGAAAGCACCGGATGACCTATAATCCCTCGTTAGGAGTAGTGCGATTCAAGAATGAGACCGATGACATAGCTTACCAAATGCCGTTTAAGATTGAGAAGTTTTCATCACTACAATGATGAAAAGGAACTTAAACAGTCGGTCTATTATAGGAATGATGAGGATAGGGAGAAAGGTGTTGATTATGTTATGGCTAAGATTTTCGGATTCTATAAGGATTGCTTGAGCCTAGGACCGGAATATAGGACCAATTGGGGAGAGGATGAACTCTTAGAGAAGTGCATTGTAGGGCACTTATACAACATGGAATCCCCCATTAGAGACCGTCAAGAGGGCGGTGGTGAGGAAACGTAGGAGCACGACTATGAGTCTAGCTACGAGACTCTTAAATAAACAAAAGCGCTTCGTGGGAGGCAACCCATGCTTAATTGTTTGCTTGTTAGTGTCATATATATTTTATTAATTGTTTATCCTCATGTTTAAATTTGTAAAATGCTTTATTTTGTTTTTAACCTCGTCTTAATTGCATATAAAGGTATTTTACATAAGGGATAAGTGTGGGAGGATTACACACGTTTTCAAAAGAAACGTAAACATGAGAATAACAATTAACTAAAAGATATTTATGTTTGTTTGTTCGAGTCAAATGCTTGTATCGAGTCATAATAGATGTTTTGCGTAAATTTTCCAGATTCTAAAGATGTAAATTTTCCGAAAATCGCACCGCTTTTTGTCGGGATAACCGACGGCGTCAGATTGCAACCGACGGCGTCGGAAGGAGTAAAAACATCGATTACTTTTTCTCGTTTTCGAGCTACTTATAAATTTTGGAATTTCCTGGTCTTAATTTTCTTAGAAATTCAGTAAACATCCATTCCACAAGCATTATATCCTAGTTTAAATCGAGTCTTATATATAGTATTACCGCTGATTTCTGCGAAGGTTTTGTTTGTTTTCTTCAAGTGTGTGCGGTTTAGTTTGTCAAGAAGAAGTTACATAAGATTGGAAGGAGCTTTTCACGCAATAATTCTTCTTGAAAAGGATTTAACCACCACTTTACACGGATCCTACCAAGCTAATCAAGGGAGTATTAGTTTCTTTCATTTTTATTACCTTCTTTATCATAACTTTGATACTTTAGGGAACATTGGGGACAATGTTCGGTTTAAAATGTGGAGGGAAAATAAAACGGAACTTTGAAACTATGCTTATCCTTGACTATTTGCTTTGTCCAATTGTATTTGTGTAATAAACCATGAGAAAATGTCGGTTAGGGTAATTTTGGCACCAAATTTAAAATTTTTCATGACATATAAGAGTGGGCCATTAGTCTTAACAAAAGCGTCTCACGGATAGGAAGTTATATGACTAGCACAAAACCCTTTATCACCTAAATTCCATCCAAATGTGAGGATCGCCTTAGATTAGTAGGAATTAAAGCATTCATCTTCAATGCTTAGAGTGTGAACCGGTAGTATATTAGATTCTAGAACTTGTTTTGTGATGCATTCGAGATCGCAAGTGAGACTACACTTGTGTAGTTAGGAATAACTAAATGATAAGAGGCATTAGGATAACCCTTGTTTGATACCGTAATATAATTACTTCTTCCACATCGGTTGAGTAATTCCCCACACCCTTTGCGTTGTACTCATCTTTAGTACACGATACCCCTAGTTAACCCTTAGAGCCTATCCTTTTCGCGGTTCTCGTGATGTTTCGGTTTTCCGTAATATCAATGAAGAGCATTGTTTACACCCCACCCCAAATATACACCCAAACGCCTTAGCCTACCCTTATGCACTCACTTTTAGTGCAAATGTTTGTTATCACCCTAAACCCTTAGTTCAATTATCTAGTTGCTTGCATAAGTTGCTAAGTCGAGTCATATCCTTTGTATACAGTTTTGGGACGATTGGGATTCATGGGAAAAGTTAAAGTTTATGAAATGACGGGAAGGGAACGATAAATTCAAATTCCCTTTGTTTGCGTAATAATGTACCCCAAGTGTTTTGATCTTTTCAATTCGGGTCAAATTAGTGTTAGAGTAATAAAAACTCAAGTGTAGGGATATGCCTTTAAATCCCTATTATTTTGATGTTATCGTAGAGGATGGTAGAGTAAAGTGTATGAAAAAAAAAAAAAAATCGAAAAAAATAGAAAAGAGAACAAGAAAATATATATATATATATATATATATATATATATATATATATATATATATATATATATATATATATATATATATATATAGAGTAAAAAAAGAGAATACGGCAACCATCCTACATCTATCCTTTAAAATTATGTTTGTTTATTTCGTTACCTAGAGTTTTAGAGTGTCGAGTCTTGGCTTAGCAACGCCATTCTTTGTATGCATTTAACATAAAGATTTTTGACTTGCCACCACTAAATAGCCTATCCCACCAAACCCTTACTTCCCTACCGTAAGCCTAACATTACAACCCTTTAAAAGACCTCTTTGATAGTCTTTCCTAGGTACTTACGCCAAAACGATGGAGGTTTGATCTATTCTCAAGCCTATGGTAATCTATGTACTAGGACCGGTTAATGAGTGTTTATCTTCCATTTCCTATTTGGTATATTTCATATATACACCCGAGAGAGATGTGAGTATCCAAACACCCCATGTGAGGTGCTAGTATGTAATTTTCGTGCTTGTTATGACTTTTGCGGGGCTTATATGTGTTGAGGACCGTTTTGAATTAATGCTTCATGACCCCTAACTTATAAATTAATTGGCTAAAAGCACATTTGCTTGAGGACAAGCAAATAACAAGTGTAGGGATATTTGATAAGGTTTTAAAGGTACGATTTTGAGGTCGTTTAGCCCTTATTTGATCACTTTTGTATCCGTTATTGCTTAATATCGTTCCTTTTCACTTTTTAGGTCTCTTGAAGGCAAAATTTGGAATGGCACTTATTTGGACGAAAAGGCGCGAATATATGAAAAAATGGCCAAAGTCGAATCGAGACACTCACGATTCTTTGAAATTAGAAGGCGGCGGAGTCGGTGCTAGTGCGGCGCCGTCCGAGGATTTTGTGACGGGACGTAACCCAAAACTCGTATTTTCAAGAGGCGGCGTCCGGTTGTAAAAGAGTAGGCCGTCGCTACTCGGGCGGCCTAGATGCAATCCAGACGACGTCGAAAGTCGAAGAGGACGGCGTCACGCATAAGGTGACGCCGTCGCAAGGTTAACGTGGCCAAGACGAAACCCTAATGGCGGAGACACGACGGCGTCCACGAAACATAAGGTGGCCGTCGCATATGTAATCTTATATATAGAATCCGAATTTTTCGTTTTAGGGAGAGTCTTTTGGAGTAAAACCTAAAACCGAACCTAAGGTGTCTTGTGCAAGATTTTAGGGTTTTAAACCCTATCTTACACCAAGATAAGTATTTACTTCATTAATTCAATTATGTCTTTGATTATTTGTGTGTATGCTTGCATGTTCTCCATGTCCGGCTAATTTATTTGTGTGTTTGCTTAGAAGTATGAAACTTAATTATTGAATATTGATTGGTTGTTTCTTATCTTAGTTGATCAATGATCTATTAATGCGATAGGTCATTCGTTGTGTACTTAATGCTTGATTCATCTTTGTGAACCTTAGAATATGATTACGAGTAGTTGTAGGCTAAATTATCCAAAGAGTGCCTTAGAGTAAGAGTTTATCATCCCTAGTGGGTTTTGTAGACGAGACCCTTTGGTAAGTTCAAAGAGTTAGGGAGAAACGCATACCCTACAACTTTAGACACACAACGCAACTAAGAATAAGGACGTGACAACTCAACCATCAATAGGAGATAATTAAGGAGTAGTACAACCTAAGTAAACACACCTTTAAACTATCATACGAGCACACATTAATTAGACATAGACTCCCACAACCTTAGTTTAGATAATTAGATAATAGTAGGTAATCGGTAGAAATACCAACCCCAAAACCAATACCGAGATTCGTACCTTTCCATTTCATAAAATATAAAAATACAAAAATAATCTTCCTCAACCTTAACCTTAGCGTAGTAACTTCTTACTAGCATTCCTATTCCCCTAGAGAACGATATCAATACCCCGTGGCTTACCCTAATTACTACACTACAACGATTAGGTTCACTGCCTAGGGTGTTATAAAACTTGCTCGAAGAAAAGGAAGTTTCCTTGACCCCGAACGACGCGTGTAGCGTTATCAGGTACCAATCACTGGTTCTGTTAAACTTAAACCACACCTCACACTTCACAATGTTTTTTACATTCCATCATTTGCTTACAATTTACTTTCCATCAGCCAAGTCACCAAAACCACAACACTTTCAGTTCTCTTTACTCACTCCACTTGTATCTTCTAGGGAAACAACCAGAGGATAGCCCATGGGATTCAATCTGATGGTCTCTATATCATTACTACAGACACAACATCATCACCTTCATCTCCTCAACCATCTGCCAATACCATTACCAAAGACTTGCATCTGTGGCATTCTAGACTAGGGCATCCATCTGTCCATGTACAAAGATAAACAAAGTCTATTCCTTTCATTCCTTCTGATGTAACAAAGTTTCATTGCAATATATGTCCTTTAGCTAAACAAACTGCTTTACCATTCACCACTAGCACATCACATGCACAAACAAATTTTGAATTGATTCATGCTGATACATGGGGTCTTTACAAATCTTTAACACTCAGTCAATGTAAATATTTTCTCACTCTTGTTGATGATCATTCAAGAACAACTTGGACTTATTTAATCCTCACAAAACAACATGTACCCTCAACCATCAAAAATTTCTGCTACTATGTTCAAAATCAATTCAACACACCATCAAAACCTTAAGAAGTGACAATGGCACTGAATTTGTGAACCATTCATTAAATGAATGCTTTCAAAAGAATGGAATCTTACACCAAACATCAAGTCCAAACACACCCCAACAAAATGGAAGGGCTGAAAGGAAACACAAACATTTGCTAGAGGTAGTTAGGTCCCTACATTTTCAAGCACAATTCCCAATTCACCTATGGGGGTACAGTCTCATGGCTGCTACATACCTAATCAAAATATTACCTACGCATACTCTCAACAACAAAACTCCCTTTGAAATGCTTTTTGTGACAACTCGTACTTTCAGGTCATTTCTCAAAACAATTCATGCTTCACAATTTCATCATTTATCGTAAACTAGGTTTGCGTGTTCCAAATTCGCGTAACCTTAATGGTTTAGCGGCGAATTCATGATCATATCATCACGGACATTTCATATAGACTAAGTTTAGTCTACATATCATTAGCATCATTTTCATCATGTTAGTTCATTCATGATTTTGCATTTCACCTTAAACGCGTAAATTTCATATTAAATAAACGTTATCGCGTAAGTTATTATTTTGAACATTTAATCCGATACTTCCAAAAACTATCCCGACATATTTTTATACTTACATTTAGTTTATAAAAATAATAATTTGAGTTTACCTAGTGTTTTAAATTTATTTTGTATATAAATCGTTAAATTTATATTATTACGACGTTTTTCTTAAAAACTACACGATAATTATTATATCACTCAAATTTTACAAGAAATGTATTTTTACAATTTTTATAACTACAATATACTTTACTTTGATCCATTAAAACTTATTTTTAGACAACACTACCCAAATTACTCAAATGTATATACAATTTACAAGTTACCTTAACTTATATTTATTTTACATACAACTACTTATACATTTATATATACATTATAAAAAAAAAATGTATTTTTGAGGTACAAGCCCCCTTGGCCGACCAAGGGGGGTGCCTCATTAATGGGTTGGTAAATTATTTCTTACATAGTTAGATATATACTCAACGTTCCTTTTCACTCAATTCATTCACAAATAATTCAAAAGTTAGTCAAGTTTCTTTCTCTCTTGTTTTGTCTCTCCAAGAACCGGCCATCCATAGGAGATAGAAGAGATTCATCAAAAATTTTCCAAATCAAGTGTTAAACAATCTAGTTACACTCTTAATCAAGGTTTTGAAATAAAAACCTAGGGTGTTTAGGTTTAATCCTTAGTTCTTGTCACCTCATCAAGTAACTAGTAAGCATATCATTTTCATTTTACATCTTTCATTATCATTTCATATTTATCTTATCATTTTTGAGCAAAGCATGCAAGACTTATGGATGTTTATACCATTTTTACATTGTTTTTAGAGTTATACATATATAAGTCATCCTATAAATTATCCTTGTTATATATTAGTTTTGGTGATGTTTAGGAACCCATGACACCCTAAGAAGGTGTATGGTAGGATTAGAATAGCCCGGAGTTGTTTTGAAGGATTAGAATAGGTTTAGCACGAGAAAAACTCTTTTCGACAAGTCTTAAAAGGGTCTGATCTTATTTTGTAATTCTGGAAAATCCGATTGTAGACATAAAATTTTGGCCTAGATATTTAGAAAATATACTTTAAAACGAATCCGTGGCGCTTGAACGGATAAAACGAGCTATAACGAAGAAGTTATGAATTTTTCAAGTTTGACGACGAAATATATATATCCCGAAAATTTCAAAGAAAAATTTTTGTTTTGTGAGTCAAAACGAGTCTTAAGCGTTATAAATTATTTCGACTTATCAAAAATATATTAGTTTACTTTGATACGAAGCTAAGGACGTATAATACGAGAAAACGGATTTGTAACGACTAAAATATACACGTTTTCACAAAATTGCCGTAACTTTATTATTTACTTAAAAACTATATTATTTTATTAGACAAGTGTTACGGTAAACAAGTGACCATATTGAAGGCTATTTTAACGTTGACGTAGAACTTTTGTAACGAGATGTCTTCTAATGAAATTGAGATCACCAAGCATATTTTTCAAAATGACCAACCGTTTGTATAGCGGAGTTGTAATAAATTAACTACGGTTGCTTAAACTTTGCGAAATTCACTTTTAAACTACATTTTGGATAAAATCACCATACTTAACCTATATTTTTCTTTATGAGCGAGACCTCTAGGATAAAAACTTAAATGCCAAAACTTTGAGATTATGATACAAGCTTTCCAAAACCGTTGAGTTCGTTTCCTAACGTTCGACGTACACCATTTTACGACTAGCTTTTCGAGGCCATTTTAGTCACTTTCATGAAATTTCCAACGACATTATTTTAAGACGAAAAGTTATAATTTCACAATAAATCATTAAGAAACTATTGTAGGATGACATTTTGACGTAAATACTTGCAAAGTAATTTAAGAATGGTCAAGACGTCAAAAGAGTATATTTTCGACGAAGAGTATTATTTTCAAAAATTCACAAGTGGTATAAATATCATCCGAATTGCATGCATAACATTACATCATGACTTATTACATATCATATCATTCATAATAGGTCGGTTTCGAGATCACGCTACATTTCGATGTATCCACTTTTGTCATCATAATCATTGCAATGGTGAGTTCATAGCCCCACTTTCTATTTCTTAATTGTTTTACAAACTCTTGGGAGATACATGCTATATTTTAATCGAACACAAATGCTTTGAGCTGTATGCTATATCCAAATGTTTTATTGTCACTAAGTATTTGCCATGTTTGAAGTCCCTACATCATGCACCATTAGTCACTTGCGAGTGAGCGAATATTGTGAATAGGCCTATTGAATTAACACTCCGCTCTTATTGACCCGTTAGGGAAATCGGCGCACTATATTGAATCATTAAGGTAAATTGGCAAGTTTACCTATTAGGCGGCGATGAAAAGATGATTACCAATTTTATTGGTGCGATGTTTACGCTTTGGTTGTCATGAACTTAGTGAAATAAATACTGTTTTGTTTTCAACGATGAGTGTGAATCAATTTAACTCACACTACGATTATTGTGTTCAAACGAATTAATTAAACCTATGGATTTCACTCAACCTTTGTGTTGACCTTTTTAAGCATGTTTTATCTCAGGTATCTAAGGCATTCAATTCATGACATGCATTTGGACACATCATAGAGTCGCGATGACGACGCGTCTCACTTGGGTTTTATGAACTTTAGAACATCGTTTGGCTTGTAACAAAAATTATTTCCGCACAAGTTGATTTTCATTTGGGACCTATACTTTGTAAACTCTGATTGTTTTATTAAATCAAACGATGTATTTTCCAAACGACACTTTAGGTCGTTCAATATAACTGTGATTGTGATGCTATGACATCAATCCCGTGAATTCCATTCACGCAAAAGCAGTAATTTGGGGTGTGACACTTTTCATTCCCAACCGGACCTCTCCAACCTCAAAACCTTAGTCGCCTAGCCTATGCCCTCTTGTCGTCACCTCGCCGGAGGCGGAAACACGAGGTGTAACGGAAGGAACATAAGCACAAGATAATAGAACATACCAACATTAAGATTAAAAAGAAATATTACACCATTACAATACCGGTTTAGCCGTCATCGGCAAATATATTACAAAGTTTAGTTTCCAAAATATTATGTTCTATTACATAATGATTTGTAGTGACAAGTGAAAACTTTATTTTCAAGACTTGGAAGAAAGAACTTACTAACGATCACCGAAATGCATGAGAGAAAAGCGGGTCAACTATGAAAATAGTTGGTGAGTAAACACGTTTAGCAAAATAATAAAACTCGAAGAAATAATCAAAGCTTTCGATCGACGAAAAATGGTCCACAACAAAGGCGTTGTAAATCCACTCGGTTCAAGTTCCGCCCATACAAAACTTGCAACTGTGTGTTCACAACCCAACGCCAAAAGTAGTATGTCTAAAAGTCAAGTATAAGCGGTCATAATAGTTCACAATATTGCACCACGTATATAATCATTCGTGGATGCTCCGAACATGAGAGACTTTGCTTTGCTCCAACAAGGGAGACTCCTTTGTCACTCGGCCACCTAGGCGAGATTTATTGAGACGCCCACCAATAAGGCGAGACTTTATAGTGATGCTCGAACATAGGAGACTCCTTTGTCACTCGACCACCTAGGCGAGATTTATTGAGACGCCCACCAATAAGGCGAGACTTTATAGTGATGCTTGAACATAGGAGACTCCTTTGTCACTCGTCCACCTAGGCGAGATTTATTGAGACGCTCCACCAATAAGGCGAGACTTTATAGTGATGCTCCGAACATAGGAGACTCCTTTGTCACTCGACCACCTAGGCGAGATTTATTGAGACGCTCCACCAATAAGGCGAGACTTTATAGTGATGCTCCGAACATAGGAGACTCCTTTGTCACTCGACCACCTAGGCGAGATTTATTGAGACGCTCCACCAATAAGGCGAGACTTTAAGGGTCATAGCATGTACGGTTCAATAAGTTCAAATAAGTAATAGGTTCGTAATTAAGTTCAAGGATTTGATTTGAGTTCACAAGTTCTAGTCAAACTAGTTAATAAAAGTAGTGATCAATTTATTTCAAGTATGGTTCATGCATTTCCCCAAAATATAATTAAAAGCGGTAAAAGGGGATGTGATTACTCACTTGATAAAGCGAGGCGATGACAAAGTGAGTACACCGAGGTATAATGTGATGTGTTAACGGGACCTATCACGAATGATATGATATGCAATGAGTTGCAATGTAATGCTATGCATGCACTTCGTATGTTATTTATACCATTAGCGAGTTTTGAAAATATTACTAATCGTCGAAAAATACTCTTTTGACGTCTAGACCAATCAAAAATCACTTTACAAGTTTTTACGTCAAAATGTCATCCTACAATGGTTTTATAATGATTTATGGTGAAATTATCACTTTTCGTCGCAAAACAGTGTCGTCGGAAATTTTATAAAAGTAACAAAAATGGCTTTGGAAAACTAGTCGTAAAATGGTGTACGTCGATCGTTAGAGAACGAACTCGACGGTTTTGGAAAGTTTGTATCGATATCTAGAAGTTTCAGTTCAAGAGTTTTCATTCAAAAGGTCTCGATCATAAAGATATTAAGGGCTAAAGATAGTGATTTTTGCTAATGTGTGCGAGAAAATAAGTTTCGCCAAGTTTGAACATCCGTAAATAATTTACCATAACTCCGCTTGACAAACGACTTTTGTTTTGAAAAATATGGTCGATGAACTTGATTTTACTAGAAGACATTTTGTTCCAAAAGTTTCACATCATGGTTAAAAACAGTAGCAAACATGGTCGTTCTGACTAATGTAACACTTGTATCGTAAAAATAATATAGTTTTCGAGAAAATAATAGTTACGGCAACTTTATAAAAGCGTGCATATATTTGTCGTTTCAAATCCGTTTTCACGATAATATGTCCTTAGCTTCGTATCGAAGTAAACTAATATATTTTGATGAGTCGAAATAATTTGTGAAGCTTAAGGCTCGTTTTGACCGAACAAACTTAAAATATGTTGCTGAAATTTCGAAAAGTATTTATTTTCGCCAAACTTTAAAAATTCACCACGGCTTCGTTATAAGTCCGTTTTATTCCATTCAAGCGCCACGGATTCGTTTTAAAGTATATTTTCTAAATATCAAGGCCAAAGTTTCGTACCAACTGTCGTTTTTTTCCAGAAAATCGAATTAAGGACAGAACATAAAAATATACATATCGAAAATAGTTTTTCTCGGACAAAACCTATTCTAATCCCTTCAAATCAACTCCAAACCTAATCTAATCCTACCATACACCTTCTTAGGGTGTCATGGGTTCCTAATCACCATCAAGACCAAAGAATACCATGGGAATAATTATAGGATGACCAATATATATATATAACTCAATAAATCATGAAATAAATGGTATAAATCACATATCATGCATATAAGCTCCAAAAATGAAAAGAAACATATGAAAATGAAAAGGAAACATGAAAATGATAAAAACATGCTTACAAGTGATAGTGATGAGGTGAAAGTAACAAGGATTAGCTTAAATACCCTTGGTTTTTATTTCAAAACCAAATAAAGAGTATATACTAGGTTGTTAATACACTTGATCTTGCAAAAATTTTTGGATCCCTTGAGCTTGAAGGTGTGGCCGGTTGTGGAAGAGCACAAAGAGGGAGGAAAAAGCTTTTGCTAACACTTGATGAACTTGTGGTGTAAAGTGAAATGAGAAAAAAAATAATAAGCAAGACTTTAAGTTGGTGTGTTTTAAACAATCAAAAGGAAATAATGCACCATCTAATAAAGCTTACATCTCCCCCAAGAACCGGTTTTGGGGATATTGTTCCTCAAAATATATATTTTTTTTTTTTAAATGTAAACTTGTATATATATTGTGTATTATTTGTAAAGAAAGTGTAGTAAAAGTGTAAGAAAATGTACAAATATAGGCAATTGGAAATTTTTGGTACAAGTAAGTTTTAATAGCTCAAAATTGGATGTAATGAGATGATAAAATTTTAAAAATACTTTCCTTGTGAAAATTGAGTGATAAAATAATTATCGTACAATTTTTAAGAAAAACGACGTAATAATATAATTTTAACGATTAATATACCAAATAAATTTGAAACACTAGGAAAACTAAAAATATAGTTTTTATAGACTAAATGTAAGTTTAAAAATACCTCGGGATCATTTTTGAAAGTAACGGGTTAAATATTAAAATAATAACTTACACGATAAAAATTATTAAATATAAAAATTTACGCGATTAAAGTGAAATGAAATGCCATGAATGAACTAATACGATGCATTTATAATTTAAGAAATGACCGAATTTGAGATTTGTGACATTCTTCCCATGTCACGGAATCACGTCCCGTGATTCGATTAACGATACTATGGTCCGAACCTCGACAAGAGTTCTAAAAGTTCATGATCGTGCGAGCAGTCTAAATGATCATATCAATGCCCATGCGCATGGGTTCCCCATTCAACTAAGTGCGTGTCGTGATCGATTTGATAGGGTAAACTTATCCAATATCGAACGTAGCTCTCAAAGACCTTTAGGTAGTCGATTCTAATTTAATCTCACAACTCATCAAACAAGAACCGTCATGAGATTAAACTAAACCGACTTGAGTAAACTTGTCTCTTAGCTTGATTTTCGCAACTCATCAAACAAGAACGTCACTAGATCAAGCTAGGAAACAAGTTGTTAGAAAGGTAGGATGCCACATCCTTGAATGAAGTCTTTTGAAAGATTCGCTCGATATTCGATTTGCTTACACAATCAAATCCAATCAACAAAATATATAACAACTAAGGTCGATATCAATAGGTCTCAAATTAATCGATGTCGTGAGCGTGTAAAGATTGGAAGGAAGTTATGCACTCAAAATCATGTAAATGCGAAATAAGGTAGTTGTTCGAAAGAATGTACCCGTTACGCGTTGCGGCTTCCTCGGTGCCCGGATAGAATGCTCGACCACGTGCGGGAGGAATTTCAATGTTCGATCTTGTGGGCCTTCTATTGTCAACGCCGAGTTTGGACGATTTCCTCCTTGATTGGGAGTTCTTTTCGACTTTGGGCGGTATTGCGAAGGTGATCTAGACTTCCACACTCGTAACATGCTTTTCTCCGTCCTTGATTCCCGATTCTGTTTGAGCAATTTCGGCGAAGTGGCCCGTCTGTCCACCTTTGTTGCACCTTGGCGGTCTCTCGAGTGATGATAATTGCATCGAGTACACAAAGGATGTGGACTGATATCCTTTGCGCTCCGGGTGGTCGCCCATAGTTACGATTTATTCACGCCTCTTGTTTTCTTGATTCGGTCTCGGCTTCCTGGTGATCCTCCCGTCGCTTTCGTCCATTGTTTGAAGTACCTTCTCCGTTGTTGGTTCGTCTAGCATCGAGATGTATTATAATTTGAGTGAGTAGATCCGCTATTCCAGCAGACGTTGTTGTGCGGATTGTCATTGTTGTTTGGGTTGCCGTTGTTATTACCTCCCGAGCGTGTGTTTCTTGCGGCCATGATCCTCTGAGAGGACCAAAACATCGGGTTGAGTAAACGACCTTCGAACGGAGTCGATGAGGTGCGAGCGGTGGTAATGTGTTATAGTGATCGAAACATGACAGAGCAGAGACATGCTATGTCTAACAAGTCGAAAGATGGAAAGAGAAGATATGAACAAGGTATGGTAATGTAGGCGTGAGCGTAAAAACATGCCATGCATACCCACCCGACCAATGCAACTTCGGTGACCGGACTCAAAGACTCGACTAAACATGATTTAAAACTACCACTCTTATCATTGCATGGTTCTTCATAAATTAGACATAGTTGATCGGGCTATGTATAATTTATGAGTAACGATGCAACGATAGGACTAGTTGACTCGAATGGTGTTCATTGTTTAATAAAATAATATACAAAAAATTTATTCGGTTATAGGTTATATTTGTGATTTTTATTTTTGAAAATCGGCATTCTCTATAACCTTGGCTCTGGTACCAATCTGTCACACCTCCGGAGAATGAAACACGAGGTGTAACGGAAGGAACATAAGCACAAGATAATAGAACATACCAACATTAAGATTAAAAAGAAATATTACACCATTACAATACCAGTTTAGCCGTCATCGGCAAATATATTACAAAGTTTAGTTTCCAAAATATTATGTTCTATTACATAATGATTTGTAGTGACAAGTGAAAACTTCATTTTTCAAGACTTGGAAGAAAGAACTTACTAACGATCACCTGAAATGCATGAGAGAAAAACGGGTCAACTATGAAAATAGTTGGTGAGTAAACACGTTTAGCAAAATAATAAAACTCGTAAGAAATAATCAAAGCTTTCGGTCGACGAAAAAATGGTCCACCAAGCAAAGGCGTTGTAAATCCACTCAGTTCCAAGTTCCGCCCATACAAAACTTGCAACCTGTGTGTTCACAACCCACTGCCAAAAGTAGTATGTCTAAAAGTCAAGTATAAACGGTCATAATAGTTCACAATATTGCACCACGTATATAATCATTCAGGATGCTCGAACATGAGAGACTTTGCCTTTGCTCCAACAAGGAGACTCCTTTGTCACTTTCGGCCACCTAAGCGAGATTTATTGAGACGCCCACCAATAAGGCGAGACTTTATAGTGATGCTCCGAACATAGGAGACTCCTTTGTCACTCGACCACCTAGGCGAGATTTATTGAGACGCTCCACCAATAAGGCGAGACTTTATAGTGATGCTTGAACATAGGAGACTCCTTTGTCACTCGTCCACCTAGGCGAGATTTATTGAGACGCTCCACCAATAAGGCGAGACTTTATAGTGATGCTCCGAACATAGGAGACTCCTTTGTCACTCGACCACCTAGGCGAGATTTATTGAGACGCTCCACCAATAAGGCGAGACTTTATAGTGAGAACATAGGAGACTCCTTTGTCACTCGACCACCTAGGCGAGATTTATTGAGACGCTCCACCAATAAGGCGAGACTTTAAGGGTCATAGCATGTACGGTTCAATAAGTTCAAATAAGTAATAGGTTCGTAATTAAGTTCAAGGATTTGATTCGAGTTCACAAGTTCTAGTCAAACTAGTTAATAAAAGTAGTGATCAATTTATTTCAAGTATGGTTCATGCATTCAGCCCCAAAATATAATTAAAACGGTAAAAAGGGGATGTGATTACTCACTTGATAAACTGAGGCGATGACAAAAGTGAGTACACCGAGGTATAATGTGATGTGTTAACCGGGACCTATCACGAATGATATGATATGCAATGAGTTGCAATGTAATGATATGCATGCACTTCGTATGTTATTTATACCATTAGCGAGTTTTGAAAATATTACTAATCGTCGAAAAATACTCTTTTGACGTCTAGACCAATCAAAAATCACTTTACAAGTTTTACGTCAAAATGTCATCCTACAATGGTTTTATAATGATTTATGGTGAAATTATCACTTTTCGTCGCAAAACAATGTCGTCGGAAATTTTATAAAAGTAACAAAATGGCTTTGGAAAACTAGTCGTAAAATGGTGTACGTCGATCGTTAGAGAAACGAACTCGACGGTTTTGGAAAGTTTGTATCGATATCTAGAAGTTTCAGTTCAAGAGTTTTCGTCCAAAAGGTCTCGATCATAAAGATATTAAGGGCTAAAGATAGTGATTTTTGCTAATTGTGTGCGAGAAAATAAGTTTCGCCAAGTTTGAACATCCGTAAATAATTTACCATAACTCCGCTTGACAAACGACTTTTGTTTTGAAAATATGGTCGATGAACTTGATTTTACTAGAAGACATTTTGTTCCAAAAGTTTCACATCATGGTTAAAAAGACCGCCAAACATGGTCGTTCTGACTAATGTAACACTTGTATCGTAAAAATAATATAGTTTTTCAGAAAATAATAGTTACGGCAACTTTATGAAAACGTGCATATATTTGTCGTTTCAAATCCGTTTTCTACGTATAATATGTCCTTAGCTTCGTATCGAAGTAAACTAATATATTTTTGATGAGTCGAAATAATTTGTGAAGCTTAAGGCTCGTTTTTGACCCGAACAAACTTAAAATATGTTGCTGAAATTTCTGAAAAGTATTTATTTCGTCGCCAAACTTTAAAAATTCACCACGGCTTCGTTATAAGTCCGTTTTATTCCGTTCAAGCGGCCACGGATTCGTTTTAAAGTATATTTTCTAAATATCAAGGCCAAAGTTTCGTACCAACTGTCGTTTTTTTCCAGAAAATCGAATTAAGGACAGAACATAAAAATATACATATCGAAAATAGTTTTTCTCGGACAAAACCTATTCTAATCCCTTCAAATCAACTCCAAACCTAATCTAATCCTACCATACACCTTCTTAGGGTGTCATGGGTTCCTAATCACCATCAAGACCAAAGAATACCATGGGAATAATTATAGGATGACCAATATATATATATAACTCAATAAATCATGAAATAAATGGTATAAATCACATATCATGCATATAAGCTCCAAAAATGAAAAGAAACATATGAAAATGAAAAGGAAACATGAAAATAATAAAAACATGCTTACAAGTGATAGTGATGAGGTGAAAGTAACAAGGATTAGCTTAAATACCCTTGGTTTTTATTTCAAAACCAAATAAAGAGTATATACTAGGTTGTTAATACACTTGATCTTGCAAAATTTTTGGATCCCTTGAGCTTGAAGGTGTGGCGGTTGTGGAAGAGCACAAAGAGGAGGAAAAAGCTTTGCTAACACTTGATGAACTTGTGGTGTATGAGTGAAATGAAAAAAATAATAGAAGCAAGACTTTAAGTTGGAGTGTGTTTTAAACAATCAAAAGGAAATAATGCACCATCTAATAAAGCTTACATCTCCCCCAAGAACCGGTTTGGGGGATATTATTCTCAAAATATATATATATTTTTTTTTTAAATGTAAACTTGTATATATATTGTGTATTATTTGTAAAGAAAGTGTAGTAAAAGTGTAAGAAAATGTACAAATATAGGCAATTGGAAATTTTTGGTACAAGTAAGTTTTTAATAGCTCAAAATTGGATGTAATGAGATGATAAAAATTTTAAAAATACTTTCCTTGTGAAAATTGAGTGATAAAATAATTATCGTACAATTTTTAAGAAAAACGACGTAATAATATAATTTTAACGATTAATATACCAAATAAATTTGAAACACTAGGAAAACTAAAAATATAGTTTTATAGACTAAATGTAAGTTTAAAAATACCTCGGGATCATTTTGAAAGTAACGGGTTAAATATTAAAATAATAACTTACACGATAAAAATTATTAAATATAAAAATTTACGCGATTAAAGTGAAATGAAATGCCATGAATGAACTAATACGATGCATTTATAATTTAAGAAATGACCGGAATTTGAGATTTGTGACATCTACCCATACACCAAACAAATTTACTCCAAGAGCCATCCCATCCACCTTTATAGGCTATCCACTGAATCAAAAAGGCTATCTTCTCCTCTCACATGAAACACACAAATTTTTTGTAAGCAGACATGTCACATTTCATGAACAAATCTTTCCATATCACACTCAAACACTGAACACAAACACCTCATCTACTCCTTCCCAATCTAGTTTCTTCCCTCAACCAGTCCCTTCACCCACTAGTATTTCACCCATTCCATCACCATCTCCTTTCTCTACAACAACTCAACCAACTCCATCACCATCTGATAACACAGAACATCCTATAACAACTCCCATACCACCTTCCACAACTGATACAATTCCTGTACAACCAGCACCTACACCACCAGAACCTACACCATCCTCTAACACAGAACCAACATCACCAGAACCAACATCTTCTACTAAAATACCACCACCACCACCTCCTCTCAGAACCTCTACCAGAACCAGAACAAAACCATCCAAACTTAATGATTATCATCACTATCAACCAACTTCCAAAACCAACTCTGTCCACACCAAACACCACACATCTCATTTCATTAACTATCACAATGTCACCAAAACTTCTACCCTTCATCTTATCAACTCCCTTAATCATGAAACTGAACCTACCTCATTCACTCAAGCATAAAAAAATCCTAAATAGGTTGAAGCAATGAACAAAGAGATATCTGCTTTTGAAGAAAACAACACATGGGAACTCACCTTATTGCCACCAGACAAGTGTCTCATTGGACACAAATGGGTCTATAAGATCAAATATCATGCTAATGGCAAAGTGGAGATATTCAAGGCAAGATTGGTGGCAAAAGGTTTCAATCAAAAAGAAGGGGTTGACTACATAGAGACTTTTGCTGCTGTAGCCAAGATGGTCACAGTAAGAACATTTTTGGCTCTGGCATCTGTTTCTAACTGGCACATACACCAACTGGATATTAACAATGCATTTTTGCATGGGGACTTACATGAGGAAGTCTACATGACCTTACCTAGTGGCTACAACAAAAAGGTTCCTCCTAACACTGTTTGCAGACTCAAAAAGTCACTTTATGGGTTAAAGCAGGCTAACAGACAATGGTTCATTAAGCTCACCATTTTCCTATGATCTCTTGGTTTCAAACAAAGCCATGCAGATACATCTCTTTTCGCCTTCTTCACCAAGGACATATCTCTCATCCTCCTCATTTATGTAGATGATATCTTACTCACAAGGAATTCTCTTTCTTTCATCACTGATATCAAGCAAAAACTTCTCCAAAATTTCAGTATCAAGGATCTTGGTCCCTTACACTACTACCTTGGTATTGAATTTATTAGAGGTTCTAAAGGCATAGTGATGACCCAGAGGAAATATGCTTTTGATCTCATTGAACATGCAGGGTTGATGAATACAAAACATGCCAAGACCCCTCTAAACGCCAACATCAAGCTAAACTATGAGTCTGGCACACCCCTTTCAGATCCTTCTCATTATAGGACTTTAGTGGGGAAACTCATTTACTTAACCATCAGCAGACCTGACATAGCTTTTGCAGCTCAACTCCTCAGTCAGTTCTCTCAATCTCTACATATAGATCACTTGAAAGCTCTGCACAGAGTCATCAGATACATCAAACTTAGTCCTATCCAAGGCTTATTTTACCCAAGATTCAATCCCCTCATCTTACCCGCCTATTGTGACAGTGATTGGGCAAATTGTCCTTCTTCTAGAAGATCAATAACAGGGTTTGGCATTTTTTTGGGAAACAACATGATTTCATGGCAGTCTAAAAAGCAAAATGTGGTTTCAAGATCCTCAACAGAGGCAAAATACAGAGCTCTAGCAGATTGTTCATGTGAGATAACATGGCTCAATTCTCTACTTAAAGATCTTCACATAACAGTCTCAGATCCAGTTAAGATTTTCTGTGACAATACCTCCACAATAGCCTTAGCTTCTAATCCTATACAACATGCAATGACTAAGCATATTAAGATAGATTGTCATTTTGTGAGAGACAAGATCAAATCTGGTCAGATTCTTCCTACATTTGTGCCTACTACATCTCAGACAACAGATCTTCTTACTAAGGCTCTTCATGCACCTCCGTTTCACAAATGTCTTTCCAAGTTAGGCATGTGTGATCCTTACACACTGTCAACTTGTTGAGGGGATATTGGAATACAAGCTACAAGCCAAGTCAACACAATATTGAAGCATTACCATGTCAACCATATCTCACCTCATTGTATAAAGCATCAAAGTCATTTGTACAAGTATAGTTAGCATATGTACAAGTTAGTTTAGCATAGCAGTTAAAAGTTAGTTAGTCATATCGGTAGTATAAATACATGTACTCTTTCCTTTCAATGTAACGTGAATTCATAATAATTCATAATTCATTTAACTTTTTCCCTCTCAAGTCCATTTACTATCAACACGCTTGAGATCATTTTTGACTACCAATTTGTCTAAGTTTTGAAGTCCGAATGCTAGTAAAACCGTTGGGAGGTCACGAGATGGATAGTTGAGCCCCCACAAACCTACCCATTCATAATGAGACAATTCTCTCTTTGTTTTGTTCCTTCATTTCAACATTATTTAGGGTCCATTCTATTCTCCATCACCTTTATTAATTAATTTTTCATACATATTCTTAAATAAATTAACATCAAACTAATCGTTACCACACAATTCTAGCTTTATCCCCGACAACGATTCGAGACATTATTAGTCAAAAAGTATCTTGGCGGCGACGTTGATTTATTTGTCTTAGGAAACAAGTCTTCAATGTGAAACATATATATAGGCCTAATCATCGTTAGTTTTTACGGGACCAAATTTCTAATATATTGTCACTATCATGACTTGCAACTTAAGCAATATATACCACGACGATGACGGCCAGGCTTCTTGGAATTTGAATTGACGCTCGTCACTTGATGATCGAGCAACTAATAATCTACAGAGCGATTTGTACGTACGTGTTAACCTTCAAAGCTAAAACCTACTTCTATCGATCATCGTTGAAGTTTAAAAATCCACACGGCAAATACTTGCATGTAAATTGGTTGGACTATATCAGCTAAAATCAAACAAAACGTAAAATTAAAAATTAAATAGCCGAATCACCATACTGTGCCAAAGATCAAGGGTGATGAGGACTCTAATGCCATGCTGCACGGTTCCATGTGAGTTGCCCGAACAAATGCGGTCCCATACCCATAGGCCATGCTCTAATGGATCCATGTATGGTAGGTTTTAATGAAGTATATATGTTAGAGCCAAGTCTCAAAATTCAAACATCACATGCAATTAAATATTGTATAATTAGTAATGAACGAGAATAAATGAAACTACAAAGAAAACGTTTGGGCTAGGAAATCTTTTATGGTTAGCTCATGATAGTATTTGGAATAATAACATAGTATTTGGCCCATGTGCATTTAAAGCTTTTCGTTTAGGCTCAAATGTAAATAACTTGGTCCAAAACAACAAACATATCTCACATATAGTGGGCTAAACATGTCCTCAATATTAGTATCGAACAAACTTTTAAGCCAAAAGATGCATACCACCACTAGTGTATAAATAATGGTCTAAACATCATCTTTCTTATACTAGTAGGATATCGCGCGGTACCAAGTATTTTAGTAAACAATGTTTTCTGATTGTCCATTTTCATGATAGTTTTTATTGGTAAAAATGTGAGCATCAAAACTATAAACAAGTCAAGCAATGACTTACCTTAGCCGTACTTGATGATAGACTGTAATACCAAACAAAAACAATGACTACCTAAATCCAATTCTAAACTACAAATAACAACCTTTATACATCCCTCAAGTGCTCATCCAAAGCACCACTAATATGTCCAGAAGAGAATTCTGCCAAGTCTGCAATCTCAATCAGCAAACAAAATGCGTGCCACTAACACATTCATTTACGAGACCAGAAAACCTTCCTTATGAAAGCTACTGCGTAAATAATCATCAAACTCAGCTCGAACTCCAAACCTGGTTGCCCCATATTTCATGGCACACAAAGAAAATAAGATAAAATAATCCATAGAAATAGGTCTCATCACTAATAAGATATATTATAATTTTAATAAACACTCATATTTATTAAAGAATTGTGAATGTGTATCATTTTTTTTTTTTTTTTTAACATTTCTCTAAATTTATCGTATTTTTCTAGTCAAAGATTCTATAGAACCCGTTTAGTAATTGAGTTCTACTTACTAAGGTATTGTATTTATTTTAAAGTCGGTTGAAAGAAATTTTGAGTGACGTGCTACTCTTATAAATGTATTATACGCTCTCTATGAATGTTTTCATTTAAAAACAATAATTGCTAAATAACAACACTAATTGCTAATTGCTAATGCTAACACTAATTGCTAAATAACAACACTAAATGAATGTTTTCATTTCAATTTCGTCGGCATAAAATGAAATAGCATAATCGAATCATCCTTTAAGTATTTTTCATTTCCCAAATGGTTAAAAGACATGCTTTGTTACCCAAAGTCCATAAATATTTTCTAGCTTTTCACTAAAGTTGTATTTTGATATGATCTTGAGATTTTTACTTCTTTAGATATCCCAAATTTATCGGATTTTTATAATTTAGCACCTAACCCTTTTAGAGGTAGGGTATCACATGTGTTTAAGATATATTATAATATTAATAAACACTCACATTTATTAAAGAACTGTGATTGTATATGGCTTTTTTCTTTTTCTTTATTTATATTTTCTAAATTTATCGTATTTTTCTTGTCAAAGACTATATTTTGGTAATTGACTTCCACTTACTAAGGTAGTGTATTTATTTTAAACTCATTTGAAAAGAAATTTTAATGACGTGCTACTCTTATAAATGTATTATACGCTCCTCTATGAATGTTTTCATTGCTAAATAACAACACTAAATGAATGTTTTCATTTCAATTTCGCGGTATAAAATGAAATAGCATAACCGAATCATCCTTCTAAGTATTTTTCATTTCCCAAATGGTTAAAAGACATGCTTTGTTACCCAAAGTCCATAAATATTTTCTAGCTTTTCACTAAAGTTGTATTTTGATATGCTCTAGAGATTTTTACTTCGTTAGATATCCCAAATTTCTGGATTTTATAATTTAGTACCTAACCCTTTTAGAGGTAGGGTATCACATGCTTAAGATATATTATAATATTAATAAACACTCACATTTATTAAAGAATTGTGATTGTATATGGCTTTTTCTTTTTTTTTTTACATTTTCTAAATTTATAGTATTTTCCTTGTCAAAGACTCTATAGAACCCGTTTGGTAATTGACTTCTACTTACTAAGGTATTGTATTTATTTTAAACTCATTTGAAAAAAAAAATTAATGACGTCTACTCTCTTATAAATGTATTATACGCTCATGTATGACTAAGTCTTTCAAAAATGATTAGTACCAAGTTTATAAAATGAAGACAACATTAATTGCTAAATAACAACACTAAATGAATGTTTTCATTTCAATTGCGTCGGCATAAAATGAAATAACATCATCGAATCGTCCTTTTAAATATTCTGTGTTTCCCAAATAGTTAAAAGACATCCTTTGTTACCCGAAGTCCATAAATATTTTCTA
Source organism: Chrysanthemum lavandulifolium (assembly GCA_022545495.1). Lineage (NCBI taxonomy): Eukaryota > Viridiplantae > Streptophyta > Magnoliopsida > Asterales > Asteraceae > Chrysanthemum > Chrysanthemum lavandulifolium. Next base: position 784,299 of record CM040242.1, on the reverse strand, counting down.
GCTTTTCACTAAAGTTGTATTTTGCTATGCTTTTGAGATTTTTTACTTCGTTAGATTTTCCAAATTTATCGAGATTTTTATAATTTAGTTTACACATAAAATCAACTCACAAGACGTAATACAATAACTTTTTCTAAGTTATTTATCGTATGATATATATGTTACTTGTACACACACAAATATTATTCACTTTTGTTAACTAAATCATACATTGAATTGTTAATGGTTATTAAGAATATTGAGTATTGGTTTAGGAGAGAGTTATAAAATGGATTTTGAAAATGTGTTGATTGTTTTAAACCATGATTGCTAGTAACATGGCTTCGATGGTGCTATTCTGATTCTTCAAGTCGTGGTACCGAATGTGATTTTTGATGCCAATTACAAGAATGACACCCATGAAACCACAATAGTTACCATTTTCGATTATGTGTGATTGCGGTATTGAAGTCTATTGTTATTATCGATTGGTATATTTGGTTTGAGATAAGATAGATGGTATTCTATGTCTTATATATTCGGAATTTATCGAGAGATTTTAGTCACATATATCATAATTGCTCAAGCAAACATCAATTTTGAAAACTAAGTACATGAGTACGAAACTTGAAAAATGACTCACTAATGCTCACTTCAATAATGGGTATTAATTCAAAATAATATGAATAAAAGTCACAAAATAGTACAATATTCGAAAATATTATGTAAAGTTAACAAAAAATATTTTTGCGAGAAAATGTATAAAGTTCACTAAATTGGTACATAGTTTACCAAAATGGTATAAAGTTCACGAATTTACATATATGCATAAAACTTGCATTAGTTTCACTATAATGGTAAATAATTTGCTTAAATGGTGTAACACGTATAAAACACTCAATGAATTCAATAAAAGATGGTAGAATATTAGTTTTTGGTGTCTTCATAAAATTAAAATATATCATGTTAATTGAAGAAATAACTTAGTATAATTGACTTTAAATATCTTAGAATATGTTGCTTAACATTTTAGATATAATGAGGTAGATAAATATACAATGATACACTCCTAGATAACTAAGTCTCTTTATAAAATGATTGGTACAATGATAAAAACACTTAATGTTAAACATAAACGCTAAATCCTAAGTCATGAATACTAAACACCGAAAATTTTCAAAATTAATAAATGTCCGGAGACAGGGTTATATATTTTCATTTTTCATGTTCGGCACCCTTGTAGCGGACTTTCACCAATTAATTAAAATTTCTTATCTTTTTCAATTATTATCAACCTAAAAGTACCTAATGTCATTTGAAAAGAGTTTTACCCTTTTAGAGGTAAGCTATCACGCATGTTTAGATATATTGTAATTTTAATAAACACTCACATAAAGAACTGTGAATGCGACGCTTTTTTTTTTTTTTTTTTTGTTTTACATTTTCTTGAAATTTATTGTATTTCTCTTGTCAAAGACTCTATGAAACCCGTTTGGTAATTGAGTTCTACTTACTAAGATAGTGTATTTATTTTATAGTCATTTGAAAAGAAATGTTAGTGACGTGCTACTCTTATAAATGTATTATACGCTCTTGTATGAATAAATGTTTCAAAAACAACTAGTATCAAGTTTATAAAATGAAGATAACGCTAATTTTAACAACAACACTAAATGAATGTTTTCATTCTAATTGCTTTGGTATAGAATAAAATAACCTTATTGAATCGTCTTTCTAAATATTTTTAATTGCCCAAATTGTTAAAAGACATGCTTTGTTACCCCGAAGTCCATAAATATTTTCTAGCTTTTCACTAAAGTTGTATTTTGCTATGCTCTTGAGATTTTTTAGTTCGATAGGTTTTCCAAATTTCTCGGCATTTTTATAATTTAATTTACACGTAAAATCAACTCATAAGATGTAAAACAACAAAACAACCTTTTCTAAGTTGTTTATCGTATGATATATATGTTACTTGTGACAGAAATATAATTCACTTTTGTTAAGTGAATCATACATTGAATTGTTAATGGTTATTAACAATATCGGGTATTGGTTTAGGAGGGAGTTATAAAACGGATTATGAAAATGTGGTGACTGTTTTAAACCATGATTGCTAGTAGGGTGTTATTCGGATTGACCGGTCGGGTTCGGGTCAACTCGGTCGGGTCAACTCGGGCCGTTTAATAAAAAACACCGAACCCGACCTTGTTTAGAGCTCGGGTCAACTCGGTCGGTCAATTCGGTTCGGGTCAACTCGGTCGGGTCAATCGGTCGGTCAATTCGGGTTTGGGGTCAACCGATTATTTTACATTGAAAATGTGTTGTTTAGCCGGGTTAGTCGGGTTCGGGTCGGGTTCGGGTCGGGTCAAGGCTAAAAAAATATACCCGAACCCGACCTTGTTTAGAACTCGGGTCAATTCGGGTTGACCCGAATATATTTTTGAACCCGATTGACCCGACCCGAATTACCTCGGGTCGGGTTCGGGTCGGGTCAGCCCGAATGACACCCCTAATTGCTAGTAACATGGCTTCGATGGTGCTATTTTGATTCTTCAAGTCGCGGTACTGAAGGTTATTTTCGATGCCAATTACGGTAAATGACACCCATGAAACCATAATAGTTGCCTTTTTTTGGTCATGTGTGATTGCGGTATTCAAGTCTATTGTTATTATCGATTAGATGTTTGATTTGAGATAAGATATATGGATGGTATTTTTTGTCTTATTTATTCAGAATTGATCGAAAGATTTTAGTCACATATAATCGCAATCTACTTTAAGTCTCTTTTTCATTCCCCTTTCCGATCCTTAGAATTATTTTGATCAAATAATTGTTAGACGATAACAGGCTTTTTCTTTTTCTATCTTTGCACTTTACTACTTTCGGACATGATAACGATTACCAATAACGACGTCATTGCTCATTAACTACTTGGCTCTTAATATCATTCATGTATTTTTCGTTTTGTAACTATATATATACGTACATTTTACATTTAGAACTGTTACTCGTAAGACTTTATAAAAGAAATTATTCATAAAAGCTACTATTAGTATTAATTAACTTTAGATCGATTATGGAGTCTCCACCATGCAAAAGGGAAGTATCAAGTTTCAATGAATCTTATTCTTTTTGAACTCAAACCCACTCCATCTTTAATTAGTGGATTCTCCCACTGCATAACACATGATTTGCATTTTTCTTATTTCATTCTAAATTTTGGTATCACATATAGACAACACAAGAATTATTAAGGCTATGTTTTAAAGAAGTACGTGAAATGTGAGATGAACACAACACCGCCATCAACACACATTTCTTAAAGCAAGATTGGAAAATGAACTTTCCTAAAATAAAGAAACTCACCGCCTTGCCAAACGAACACTAAAAATAAAAAATTCAACTTTCACCGCCATCGCCCAAAAAGCTCCAAAAGCTGCGCCAGAATTATTAATTTCTTTGATTCCTCATTACCTAGTCAGCAACGATTAATGCTTACAAATAGGTTGGTTCGATGGGCAACGATAACCCAAGTCCATTTTGAACCCAATCCAATCCTTCCGAAGGACCACAGCCAGCACAATGTTTAGTGTTAAGATTGAACTAGAGGCAGAAAATGTTTCAAAAGAAAAAGATTGAGTTAAATTAAATTTTTAAAAGATTTTAGATACCTTTCCCTTTTTTTGAAATGGGTACATATAAATTTATTGAAAATTTAAATGATACTAACGGACACATTTTTTTTTCTCAATTGTAGAACATTACGATCGTTTAAAGATTTTTATATATAATATATTTTAGTTTTTAATATAAATAAGTTATTACGTTTAAGGAATTTATTTCGTCGTTTTAAGTCTTTTATTAAACGATTTGCATAACATGTGTTTGTTTGGCCCGTACCCGTGCCCACCCGGCCAGCCTGTTTTGCCACCTCTAGATTGAACTCGTGACCTTTTTCACAAACGCCCTCGAACCAATTTACTACTATTACTTAATATATATACTTTGTTAGTCTTGTCTATTCTTTCTGTGCCATTAGTAATAGCAACTCATATTTGAATGATAACTCAGTTCTGTAACTAAATAAACCAGCATCTTAATTTGTATATTTACTGCTGTAGTATAGTATATGGATCCCGCACTCGAGATAAAACAAAGAATTTTTCTAGTTGAAAGTGGAAGTTTGTGGCACACCATCTATGGTGAAGCAAGCTTGGTGATTTTTGTCCATCGAATTATTTCACTAACGTTTGATACTAACAAGACACTAATCAAACATTAAGAACTAATTAAAGAAAGATCAATGTATATAGCTTACAATAGTCACGGGGACATAGATGCTCATCATTACTCAAGAATTGTGCTCTTTGTAGTGGATAGCTAATCAACTTACTATACTACTGAACTTTAATATCTTTTCAAGAATCAGAAACCCACTTAACACAATAAAGAAGGCATCTTTTGTTTTGATTAAGCACTTCCTCAGCTCAAAAATAAAAGCTAACGAACTTTAATTATTTGATGAAATATATCATGATATACAATCCTTGAAATATTTTAGGCCAAGAAAGGTAGCAGACTGAAACAATTAAGTGAAACATATATAATCGTCTACATGCTTACTACAAGTACTACTTTAGTTACAAAGACAGAAATCATAGGTTAATATTTACATATATTCTCGGTAGGTCTCTATAGTTGCTATGCTAATTCATCTGACACCCCGAAGAAAGCTATTCTTGTGATGTTAAATGGTTATTTGATGGGTTCGTTGGTCTTGTTTGATGACTTGCAAGTTTCATATCTGCATGGATCTGCCTTGATCAGCAGTTGAACAACCTCATTCATAGTAGGGCGAAGAGTGGCTGACCTGCACGTACAAAGGATAGCTACACGAAGAACCTTAATCATTTCATCCTTAAAGAGCCCTGACAATCTCTTGTCTAGAATCCCAATTGCTCCCTCTTTCGTATCCACTTTGGTTGAAATCCAATATATGATGTTCTTGTTTTCTCCAAACTCTGCCTCCACCGGCTTCTTCCCGGTTATGAGCTCCATTAGAACTACCCCAAAACTGTAGACGTCACACTTTGTTGTTGCTTTCGATGAATATTCATACTCTATCATAAACAACACAGATACGTTAGTTTTTATAACATGTATAAAACACAAAGCTACCATAAATAATGAAGTTAGACTAAATGACAAATTAATTAACTGTCCAGTGATTCAAATAATTACCTGGTGCTAAGTATCCGTATGTCCCTGCAACAACCGTGGTGGTGGAGTCTTTCCCTCTACCATTGAGAACCTTGGCTAAGCCAAAATCTGCAACTTTGGGGTTGAAATTCCTGTCAAGAAGGATATTTGTGGACTTGACATCCCTATGAATAATGGATGGGAGCAGATCATGGTGAAGATAGGCCAGGCCTTTTGCTACACCAAGCGCAATCTGATGACGAGTCGGCCAATCCAAAAGACATTTACCATGATGCAGGGCATCCCAAAGGCTTCCATTTGGCATGTATTCATAAACCAACAAGTTACAGTTGCAGCTTGACAAGTAGCAATACAGCTTCACGATATTCTTGTGCCTTATATTTCCTAGAGTCTCAACCTCACTCTTCAGTTCCTTGTCCATCATTAGGTTATCATCAGAAGAGCCGTCTTTTAGTTTCTGACTCCAAAAGCGCTTCACAGCTATAACTTGCCCATTGCTCAAATCAACTTTGTAAACCATTCCAGATCCTCCATGACCCACCACATTCTTTTCAACCATGGCTTCAATTATTTCATGTTGATTGAAGCTCACTTGATGAAAGCTTTTCATGTTGTAAGAGAAATATGAATATGCCCATGTCTCCTCACGTTTTACGGCATCTCTTTCTCTACTAAACCAATGCTTTAAAAACATGACACCTCCAATAAACACAAACCCAACCGAAACCCCAATTACCCAAAAACAGTTAAATTTCTTCTGATTACGAGTCTGTGAACAACTGGAGAAATTATGATCTCCCATGTTTTGGTACACCGATATACAGAGCTCTTTATTACCTGTAAAACTCTCTAACTGTCCTCCCTTGATGAACGGCATAGGTATCGGCCCAGAAAGAAGGTTGTTTGAGAAGTTCATTGAGCTTGGAAGCAAATCACAAAGGCTTTCTGGTATGCCACCTGTCAACAGATTTCTTGACAGGTCAAGAACATTTAAAGATTTTAGCCTAGAGAGCGAGTTAGGAATGGAAGACGTAAGCTTGTTTCCTTGCAACAAAAGTAGATTGAGCCTTTTCAGGTTGCCCATTTCTGAAGGTATTGGACCAAACAGCAGGTTGCTGCTTAGATCAATCTTTACTAGACCGGTTGCTTCAGAAATTTTAGAGGGTACAACACCTGAGATCCTGTTATTCTGTAGAAACAACTCTGACAAGTTTCGAGCGTCCCTGATTGTTTGTGCTATTGAACCAATAAAAAAATTGTAACTCAAATCAATGATAGACACTGAGGGTAGTCCTAGGATACCCTCGGGTATTCTCCCTTCCAGACGGTTGGAACTGAGGCGAAAACGTATAAGTGTGACACATTTACCATAACTTTCAGGCAACAACCCTGTAAACATATTTCCAAGTGCTAGAAAGTAGAGCAGCTTACCTCCGTTGCACACCTCATGTGGTAATTCCCCCGTTAACCGATTATCTGACAGATCAATGAGAATCAGAGGTGAAGATCTTCCTAGATGACGAGGAACTTCACCCGTCAAATAGTTGGTGTAAAGAGACAACATGGTTAAAGTTGTCGAGTTTTCAAGCACACTCGGAATCTCTCCAGTAAGACTGTTATTGTAAAGCTGAAGGACTTGCAGCTTTGGAAGTCGGCAAATGGATTCTGGTAGGGCCCCTGTTAACATGTTGACTGAAATGTCAAGGTCAATGAGTTGTGTGAGATTTCCAAGCTCATCAGGTATCCCGCCAACTAGCTGGTTGTAATAAAGCTCAAGCTGCTGCAGGTTTGTAAGCAAACCAATCTCTCTTGGAACCGGCCCCACTAAATAGTTACCGCTCAATTCTAGATCAACAAGAGATGTCATGTTTCCAATGGATTTTGGTATTGGTCCACTCACCATGCAAGTACTCAAGATCATCGACTTTAGCTTTACCAGCCTGGAAACATTCTCCGGGAGTCTCCACAGGTCAAAACCTCCGTTCTCATTAAAATTGACACTTTCAAGATTGGTGAGATTGATAAAAGATATCGGAAACGCCCCTGTAAAGAAATTGTACGATAGATCAAGCAACCTTAAAGATTTCATGGGTGATAAGTCTGGCAACTTTCCAGTGAGATTGTTATGTGTTATGTTGAGTTCTTCAAGTAGTGAACAGTTGGTGATGGTGCGAGGAAAGTCACCATGAAACTTATTGTACCCAAGATGGAGGCTTTTCAATCGAGGTAAGAAAGAGCATATGTTTTCAGGGAAACGACCGGATAACACCCATCCTGACATATCGACCTTCACAACATACCCTTGCTTGTCACAGCTTACACCCGTGTAGTTGCACATGGGCTTTGATCCATTGTCATCCCAGTTGAACAAAGAGGTCTCTGCAGACACAGAATTCTTCATGTTGCTGAAGAACTCAACCTGATCAGCTATACCAGCTTCATAAGAGCTCGACAACGGAAGTAAGATTACAAGATAAATTATAAACATATAATAAAATCCCATAAAGAGATAATCAATTAGGATGAGTTATGTTGGTTGATGTAGAGTAGAAAAGAGATAAGAGATATATAGATGGAACAACAGTTTGGAATAATATCGAGTGAATTAGTATGCGTATTAGTAGTAAGTTTCACGAGGTATATTGTAAAGAGGCTTTAAGTTTTAATACGCCGCCACTAACATCGAATGCGAACAAGAAGCCTTTATACCAAATGTATCAGATGCCAATATATTTCCATAAGCTCCCCTCATAGTGATGAAGCTTTTGTCTCTTGGTTTGCGTACATCTAAGAATGGTATGTTTAGATGTTTGGCTACAGAGATATCTAATCTTGTTACATCTAGCTAGCTGTGTACTCTCAAATATGATTCGAAATTCATAATACGTAGCTTTTTCATGTATAGTTAATATACGCCTTTTTCTTAGCTTATTCTTTTCTATGACTTTTTCATTCTTTTGAATAAATAAGAGAAAGAGGATTGGGTTAAGATGTGCATGAATAATAATAAGTGAGCACCTTAGCAAAGTGCAAATGTGAAGATTGGTACGTCCACTTTGTGGACTTCTTTATGCATAATCTTTAGCAAAAGTTGTTCGATATAAGATTATCTACGTGCGTATTTTATAATTCAAAATAAAAAAAAAAAAATAATTATAAGAAGGAATCAATGTTGTAATAAGCAATAGGTATGATGTTATTATTCTCTTTTCTATGTATGCTAGTTTAATTTTAGAAATATCAATAGATGTTGAACAAAAAGGTTTAGTTAAACATGCTGTTAAGATAATAAGGGGTTTTTCATTCAAAACTGGCAATGTTTCAAGCATATCATGCCACTTGTAATTTTGAGTCAATATCCTACCTTCAATTCACCTTATTAAGACCCTAGATAGATATAAAAAGCCAATGGATTATCATAAGCAGGCTAATTAGACCGTGCGATCTTGCAGCAACCAAGAGTAGAAGCCCACTCTTGTCCACAATTATAGCAGAAATGATACTTACACCTGCAAGTTATATGACTACAACCCGCTGTTTTTTCCACAAAGAAGTTGCAGTTTGGGCATTGCTTCCACTTGTTCTTCTGAGCAAATGCGATTGCCATCTCATCCGCTTTCTTTGAAGTGTCAAGTTTCTTGAACTCGTTGCAGGTTAAATTAGAATGCCAAGGGACCCGACACAATGCACAGAAGGACCGTTTGCATACTGGACAATTGGTTTTTGTAATGCTCTTGTCATCCTTAATTAGTAAAGTTGAACAATTTGGAAAAGGACAGTAAAACTTGTCGGATTCAGGAATTAAGGATTCGCATAGCACATCATCCCACTTGATGAGAATATCTTTCGGAATGATTAGTCTCAAGGTGTTGAAATCCAATGTGGAATTGCAGTTTGATTCAGGGCATGTAATGTTGATAATTTTTTCTTGTATTTTTGTTGTTGCGTGTTTGCTGGTGCAGTCGTTACAAAAGGAGTGAGAACAGGTTGAGTTTTTGAACATTTTCCAGTAGTCCTGCATCTCCAAGCAGATACGACATGGTTGTTGTTCTATCTTGTTGTTGAAGAATGATGCAACGTTTGTTGCTGTTTGAGAATCCGACATGGAAGCCGAAGAAGAAGAAGCTAAAAGGGCTTCTTGGAGCTGTAATTGTTGTGCATACGTAGCATCCGCTTCTACCCGAGTCTCATCATTGCCTTGTTCAGGTACTGAAAGACAGAAGAAGATATGTGTATTGTTGTATGCATACACTACTAGTCGCAAATTAACATTATCCATGAAACAAGCAAACATTTTTAGATTAAAATACAAATTTTCCAAACGTGTTTGTGACAAGGATTTAAGATTTAGGTTTAGCATGTGATCTTGTAGAATATTTGACACGACACGAAACTCAGGTTCGTGATGTGGGTTGGGGTGATACCAACCCGCCAACCCCACTCGACTGAATTATTCCAACTCTTAATGAAGATAAAAAGTAAAAGGAAATGAAGTAAATGTACCATGAAGAGGGGTCGGTGGGACGACATTGTTGGAGTGTTTCTTCTTCTTGTTTTTGTATTTAAAAAGTGTGGAGCAGAAGAAGGCGGAACCCATGATCATGAGTAACGCAGTAGCACTGCCGGCGAACCATTTTGAGGATCCTCCATTGCTAACAAACATTCTCATTCTCATCTTCATTCTCATTCATTCAGGCTTTATTTTTTTCTTTCAATTTTTTTATGGATGTGATACTCTAAATATTTATTAGTATATATCCACTACTCCCGTATTTTTCTCATTTCTTATTTTAAATCATGAGTCATTATCCAAATTTATTAAAATTTAGAATCACTAATGTTAACAAACTTACCTAGCATTTCAAGTATATCTTTTCAAACCCATCTCCAATAACATTCAAATGACTAATTACAAAAAACGAAAACATTATAGAGAAATCGATGTGCTCAGCATTTCACTCGTACGTTTGATCGAAGGATCAATTTATACATATCATCTGTAATGTTCCAATTACTCAACAATAACAACTATCCTAGGCAATCAAAATAGCGCATACAAGGATTAGTTATCATCGACCACATGCAGCAGTAAAAAATGATAAGTTGTGGTCTTTGTGCTGATCATAGTTCATCATGCTATCGATAATATATTTAACCCTTCAATTACACTACAAAAATAGATAAAACTAAGAATCAAGTAATATTTACATATCATATGCACACGTACTAGCTTGCTCTATCTTCCGATCTGTTTCCCAAAGTTGTCATGATCTTGGTTTGCAGCCACCATGATTTGAAGTCCACTTGTTTCCGCAATCATAGCAGAACTCATACTTACACCTGCAAGTTATATGCACGCACCCCTCCGCTTTTTCCACAAAAAACTTGCAGTTTGGGCATTTCTTCCACTTGTTCTTCTTAGCAAGTGCAACTGCCAGTTTCTCGTAGTCTTTTTTCCCTTTCTTATTTGTCATGTTAAGTTTCCCAAACTCCTTGCAGGTAAACTCGGAATGCCAAGGAACGTGACACACTGCACAGATGGACCTTTTGCATACTGGGCAATTGTTTTGCGTAATGGTGCTGTCATCGTTAATTAGTAAAGCTGAGCAATCGGCAAAAGGACAGTAAAACTTGTGGGATTCAAGAATAGTGGACTCGCATAGCACTTGATCCCACTTGATAAGAATGTGTTTAGGAACGATTAGTCTCAAGGAGTTAAAATCTAGCATGCAATTGCAGTTTAACTCAGGGCACGTAATGGTGCTGATTTTCTCTAGGATCTTAGTTGTTGCGTGCTTGCGGGTGCAGTCATAACAAAAGGAATGAGAACATGTTGTGTTTGTGAACATTTGCCAGTATTCCTGCTTCTCGAAGCAGATTCTACACATTTGGTTTTGTATGTTGTTGTTGTTCTGTAGCAACGAACTCAGTGAAGAAGGCCTTGCTTTATTATAGGTTCTTGAGGTTGATGTCTGAGAGGCCAATATAGAAGACGACGAAGAAGCTAAGAGGGCTTCTTGTAACTGTAATTCTTGAGCATACTTGGCATCCGCTTCTTCTAATAACGTGGTGTCATCTTGAGCGAGAGTCATTGTTTCATTAACTAAAAAGGGGCCAAGTGCATACCCATTAAACAGGAAACATGGTTTAGTGTTTGGAAACAAACATACACACATATATGTAATCTGAGTAGAAGTAGAATATATATGCAACTACTACTGTTTGCTGGTCTTATTTTGAAATGGTAAATACAATCTATGTAGTACTAATTTGAGTATGCCAATAATCAAAGTTTCCAAAGAGATACGTATGGCCCGTTTGGTTGGAGTGTATGTGTATGAGTCTATGACTTTAAAAGTCATTAATGTTATTTGGTTGGTTATGGTATACGATGGATGGATACCCAAATGAAGTTTCCTCATTCTCCCTATGGTTTATTCCAACACCCATACTAATTGTGATTCACATCAACAAACCAAACACCCTTAGAATGAGATTAGTTGGGGTCATAGGAGGTTGCTTATTTTGGGTAACCATGGTTTCTGAGCAGGCATAGATTAGATGTTCCATGTAAGGTAAGCAAATAATAATAGGGATATTATTAAGTGGGTGTTTGGGATTGTTTTGATATCGTATTTGAAAACGTGATTCGGAAATATGGTGTTTGGATTAGATTATATTATTTGGCAGTCTATATTATTTAATAGCATAACATGTAAAATGACAAGAAAGGGCAGTTTTATATTTATTTGAAGGAGGAGTATTTGAGTTAAATAAAAATGAACAGTTTATATAAATGGAAGAGATTTACTATTATTTAAGGTGTATGAGAATACATGGGGTGGTGATTTGATAAGTATGAAAAAAGGTGAAAAATGAAGTAAAACAGTTTATATATACAAGTTGAGTGAGAAAAATAAAGAAAGGATAAGGGCAATTTGGTAAATAGCAGGAAAAGTTGCGTTTTGAAAAGGGACACCATTACAAAAAATGTGTCCTCCTAGTTATCCATGTCTGCATTTTGATCATCGGTTAATCCCAAACACCAGCTTAGAAAGTACTAGTAATAATTAATGAAATGAAAAAGGGGCTGGGATTAATTACGTGAGAAAGAAGAAGTTGTTTGCAGCAGCTAATGATGATGGTAATAAATACTATATAAGAGGCAGCATGGCTTAATTACTTACCGTCATGATCATCGTCATGATGATGGGTGGTGGTTGCAATTGGAGATATCGTCCAACAAGTCTCATCATAGGAGGAGGAGGAGGAGGCCACGGATGTTGTTGTTGTTGGCGTAACCGTACTAGTATTCTTCTTGTTAATTTTCTTGGTGGAAATTGAGTAGTTGTAATAATAGTAATAGAAATAGACAAGAAGAACAACAAGAGTGATGATGATGATGAAGAAGAGCAGAAGAAGAAGATGTATTATTGGAGCTGCTGCTGCTGCATACCATAATCCTAATAATCCTTCTCTACTTGTAGTACTAGTATTTGAGATTGAGATTGAAATTGAAATTGATGATATATTTAACTTCAACATCTCTCTTTCTCTCAACCCATTCACTCAAACTCAAACTCCTTTCTTATTCATATTCACTCAAACTCAACCCATCACTTTTTATTACTAGTACGGAGGAGGACTATTTCTATATCTTTACTTGGAAAGAAAACTCATTAACTTATCATTTCTTCATTCTTTAAAATTTATTACTCCCTCCGTCTCATATTTATAGTCGCATTCATTTTTGGTTTGTCTCAAATTAATTGTCAAACTTACCTTTTAAGTAAAAGCAGAGAATATAGTGGGGAATATTACATTAAGTGGTCAAAATTAATATACCCACTTTTATTAAACTTTGTGTTTTCTCTCCGTGTGATAATTTTGAGACGGAGGAGTAGTTAATTAAATAAACTATCTTGGAGTTGAGTGGAGGAGTGTGGTCTTAACTCTTAAGTAACAACAACTATCAATATAATATTTGTCTTCAAACTACTTTTCTTTCTATTCAATCAATCAATTGCATCTTTTAAACCCACACTCAACTATCTTGGAGGCGTTGATTGGCGCACTCGTTTATTATTTATGCAACCAAATGTATAAAGCCAGGTAAAGCGGCGTATGATAAATGTACAACCGCAATGCATGATTTGAGTGTCTGAAATAAGAAATTGGAGTGTCTGAATCGTTAGCCGTCTTGGAGTGGAGTAGGGATGCTAAAAGCCACCGAACCCCGAACCAGGTTGGGTCGAGTTTGAGTACGGGTTGGTGAGTTTAGATGTGAGTTTCGGTATTGATAAATTTTTAGCCAAGTATGGGTTTGATAATCCCGTCAGATTACACCGCACTCGTGTCCGTTTATCCGAATCTATACATGTTTTATGATATTATAATTAACTATATATATATACATAATATATAATTTCTTCCATTATATTTTTTATATAAGTATCTCGATTATATAACACATTTTATTTTGTACGTGAATAATTCAAAAGCGTTAAATCGTTTGATATGATATTCATTTCTTTAACTTTAAAATATTTGAATATATTAGGTTTTTTTTTTTTTTTTTTTTTTTTTTTTCGTTGATTTTAGTGTGACTTAGTCTTAATAGCACTATTTTGTTCTTATAATATTTAATTGGGGATAAGCGATACCGCGGAAACCCAAAACAGATGGATAAGATTAATCGGTATCCGTGGGTAATGGAGCGAGCAGGTTCGAATATTATAAATATGTACGATGCGAATATACTAAAACCCGCCTCGAACCTATTGTCACGCCTTATATACGCAAAAATTTCGTCTTGAGCGCAAAAACGTGAGACTTGATTATGCCGTCACGCCATGCCTCACGCTATTTATAACCTTGGAGTCACGATCCTTATCTCTAACGTCCATTTATTTTAACAACTAAAACCATCCTTGTATGATATCCTCTCTCAACATTCTTTTTTCTCTTTCGACTTTTTCTCAACTTTATAAATTATCACCACCACAATCACCCATCAACAAATAATATCACTAACATCATTTAGGCAAAATGAAGAAAACAACAAAAAAAAAAAACATGTAACCGGACCATCAGAGATGGTGAAGGAAAAAAGAACAAATTACTAGAGAGAAAAATCTTGTAGCAATGTGTTAAGTGGGACAAAAAAAAGAGTTATTAAAACACTAATATACCTTCGTGTGCCTTGCATTGAATAACTTTAATATAGGGTTCAAATTGAAAACGTTTATTTAGTCAAGTCGACGGTTTGAGTGATACGGTTTTCAGAGTTCGACCCAAACCGACATACCTAAATATTAAGAAAAAAAACGTCTGAGGTTCGGTTTATATTTGAAAGGTTTCGTTTTACGGTTTGGACCGAATACCTACTTCAATGGTCAAATTTAACGTTTATTTAGTCAAAAAACCATGAGTGTTACGGTTTTCAGAGTTACAGACCATCTTCAAAAAAAACGTCTGAGGACTATATGTGAAAGTCGACTAAAACAACTTTCATCAACCAAGACTGGGCCACTACTCAAGCATGGCCTACTCATTTGGCCCAACTAAATAATTTTATTAATTAAACACTCCGGCCCTTGAAAACAATCCAAACGATTCAACATTTAACAACCAAAATTCGATAGTTATTAAATATACCTGTGGCCCATGGGCATCGAAATGCCATAGGGGTGAGCGAAAAAACCAAAAAGGCCGAATAAATCGAAAATCGAAATCGAACCGAATTTGCTAAAACCGAACCGAACCGAACTACTAATTCGGTTCTCGGGTTGGATATGAGTTTGGCAGTTTGAACCGAAAACCGAATTCATATAATATATATTTCTTTTTATATATTTACATACAGAGATGCGATCCTTTAGAAAGAATGGAAAATTAAAAAGCTGAAAAGCTCGTAATGTGATGTCATGTCTCAATTCACTCCATTCTTTTTCTTATTAAATTCGGTTAGGAGTATTTTTTCATTTTAACCTGTTTTTTATATTACCCCAAATTTCAAACGAATAACTTTCAAACGACAAACTTTCTGAAAACCGATTTGACATAATTTTTAAAATTCGATTATCTTTTAATTTGGTATAAATCTTGATAAATATTTCGATTTTTTACATATCAAATAGTTCGATTTTTTGGCATTTTAGGCCTTATTTTTACCTTCATAAATGTCGAATCGTGAAAACTTAAAACATAAAAGTTATAGATTTTATTCACTCTTTACCCGAAATTTAAATCACTCAAATTCGATAGTTATTAAGACATCACACGTTAAAGATGGTGTTTTCTTCGTATTTGTTGCATCTGAGTGTTTGATGAAATGTCAAACTTAGATTTTAGTGTTAAAGTTGAGCAAAATGCACTAATTTTTGTCCCACAACGCATCATTAATCATTTTATTAATGTAAAATTCAAAAGTGTTGTTTTACCTATTAAAGCGATGAACCAAACTGATGAGTGATGAGCCGGCCAAACCGATGAACCAACCGGGCTGTTTACAAAAAACATAAACCAAAAGCGATGAACCTAACCAAATGATGAACCAAACCAAAATTGATGAACCAAACCAAAAGCGAAACTATGATTGATGAACCAAACAAAAAATGATGAAGCCAAACCAAAATCGAAGCTAGGATTGATGAAGCCAAAATAAAGTGATGAACAAAAAAAAAATAAACACCAACATGTTAAGCTGAAACTATGATTGATAAACCAAAATAAAATGATGAACTATGTTTGATTTGGTTCGTCAGTTTTGATTTGGTTCATCAGTTCATCAGTTTAGTTTGGTTTATCAGTTTTGGTTTGGTTCATCTGTTCATGAGTTTTAATAGTTAAAAACTTTAACTATTAAAAAACATCGTTTTTTGATTTTTACATTAATAAAATGATTAATTATCGTTGTGGTAACAAATTAGTTTATTTAGCTTAATTTTAACACTAAAAATCTAAATGACATTTCATCAAACACTCATGCAGACAAATATATAAAACGCGTATCTTTAACGTCGAATATCTCACTCATATCATATCGGTTTGAGTGATTCAAATTCATGGGTAAAGTGAATCTAAATCTAAAACTTTTGTATTTTAAGTATTTTATGATTGGCAATAGTACATGAACAAGGAATCAGCATGAAACTAAAAGTTCATTTACCAAAACATGAAATGACCCACAACTAGGATATATATAATGCAATGCATGAAAAGTTACCAAATGAGTCTTTCTTATGCACAAGATATACTCTAAAAACTGCAGACACATGGTTGTGTAATTAACTACATACAATCTGCAGTATGCATATGTGGTCGATCATCAAACAAAACAATGTCCATGTATATGGTCTATCTATTACCATATATAATTTTATTTGATTAGCAGCTAGGAATACAAAAATATACATACATATATAGCCTCACAGACCATTACACTTGCCTTGCTATAATACTACAATATTTCAAAAAAAGGTCTTCCATCTCCACATGTTAATATAACACATTTTGGGTAAAAGTTGTATCCTTTTCTTTCTTGCCATCATCCTCACCTTTATCTTTACTCACGATTATTCCAAGTAACTTACACGGTTCGGCTTCCTCCAACATCTTAACCACCCTTCTCATGGTCGGCCTTAGGGACGGGAGCTTAGACGTGCACATTATCGCTATTTTCAGCACTTTGATCGTTTCCTCCTTGTAAGGCTCAACGATACTTGAATCAACGAGGCTTAACACACTTTCTTTGTTATTCAATTTACTACATACCCAATAGACGATATCTTTATTTTCACCGTATTCAGCCTCAATCGGTTTCTTACCCGTCACAAGCTCCATTAGCACAACCCCAAAGCTGTACACGTCGCTCTTTTCATTCACTTTGTATGTGTACCCGTATTCTGTTAAATAATATGACAGACCGTGTTAGTTAGTACTAATTTAAAAACCAACAGCATAACCGGAAAAATATAAATAGTAATAAAATGGAGGCTTACGGGAGCTATGTAACCATGAGTACCAGCAATGACATGAGAAGAACCATTGGTGGTATCAGTTTGAACAATTTTTGCGAGCCCGAAATCAGCAATTCTTGGCTTTAAATGCTCATCCAATAATATGTTACTAGACTTAACATCTCTATGAATCACTGGTCTTTCACATCCATGATGCAAATACTCTAAACCTTTGGCAGCTCCAAGAGCTATTTCGTATCTCGTGTCCCAATCAAGCCCCAGTTTCTTACTCGTATGTAACCGATCCCAAAGACTCCCATTAGGCAAGTACTCATAAACCAACAAACTCCCAAAGTCTTGGCTTGTGATACTAGAGTACAGTTTCACAACATTTACATGCCTTATCGAGCTCAATGTTTCCACCTCAGTATCAAACTCAATGACCTTTGTTTACAAAAATGCTTTTTTATCTTATTTTTCGACTTTTTACTGTTACCAGAATCTGAATTCCAGATATGTTTCACAGCCAGTTCCACCCCATTTTTGAGCGAGACTCGATAGACTTCTCCAGACCCGCCCTTCCCAATCATATTTTCTTCTTTGATGGAATCAAGAATGTCGTCTTCCATGAAGTTTAATACATGGAATGATTTCACATTCCATGTATCGTCCTTCAACGAACGTGCTTCATCATCCTGCTTTTGGCTTCTTTTCTTCAAGTAACACAAGTATGCAAGTAGCACCAATATAACCGCAGACCCAACTGAGAAGCAAGTGATCAGCGTCCAGATCACCGGTGATACATAAAGCACAACGCCTAAAATACGTAACCTTCTGGCTGCAAAGACCGGGATTTCCAGCAAAGCTTCCATTGTAAGCCTCAATAGAAAGAGACTCCGGGATTGCACCAGCTAATCTACTGTGGGACAGATCTAAAAGACTTAACCTCAGTGATGGCAAGCTACTAGGAATTTGACCCGATAAAAGGTTTGAAGACAAATTCAATGTATTAAGCGTTGGTAACCACCCTAGGGCTGCTGGAATTTGGCCTGACAACGAATTATACGCCATGTTTATATCACTAAGAGACTCACATGAACGTAACGAATTTGGTATCTCACCACTAAACTTATTGTTATCTAAATGAAGGCTACCCAACTGCTTCAACTCCCCTATCGTTTCAGGTATTTTACCCGTAAACTGGTTGTGACTCAAATCAATCATATTCAAAGAAGTAGCCTTTGAAATATCGGGTGACAATTCACCCGATAAACGATTATGAGCAGCAAAAATCTGGCCCAATGTTTTAGCATTCTGTATGTCCGATGTAATACCGCCTTCAAAACTATTCATTTCAATATCAATAATCTCAGCGTTAGGAAGCCCCCATATTCCTGCAGGGACAACACCTGAAAGCGTGTTATTACTTACACGAAACCGAATCAACGTCTTACACTCACCATAAGTCCCTGGAATCTCGCCCGTAAATTTGTTCTGAAGTATCAAAAGCAAGGTCATCTTCCCGTTCTTGCACATATCAGGAGGAATCTGTCCCGTAAGAAAGTTTTCGGACACGTCAATGAAGTTGAAGTCAGAGAATGAGCCAAGGTGTTGAGGAAGCGTCCCGGTGAGCTTGTTTCGATACAAAGACACGTTCACGAGATACTTAAACTCACCTATCTCGGGTGGAAACACACCCGTTAATTCATTTTCAAACAATTGCAAGCTCTTAAGGTTACTCATGTACTTAACTTCACTCAGATCACCTTCGAGATAGTTCATTGACGCGTCAAAGAACTCGAGCTTACTCAAGTTACCTCCTAATCCAACGGGAAGCTTCCCGGTTAAGCTGTTATTATAAACCTCGAGCTGCCATAAGTTAACTAGCTTCGTAATTTCAGCTGGAATCTCTCCAGTGATGAAATTCGACGAAGCTTCAAAGTCTACGAGGTCCGTAAGGTCCCCGATAGCAGAAGGAATCTCACCTCCAATACTACAATTCGACATGTAAAGCCACTGCAATTTAAGCAGCCCTACAACTTGTTTCGGAAACTCGAGTGTTCGATCAAAAGGATTATCTCCAACGCTTAGAACGATCAAGTCCTTAATGTAATCCAATGATTCCCAAGGAAATGCTCCTTGAAAACCTGACGTATTCACGTAAAGATATCGAAGCGAGGACATGGAAGATATATTCGGCATTGGGCCCGAGAACATGTTGTTGCCGAGGTCCAAGTAGGTCAAGTTCGAGCATTTGTCGAGGTCTTTCGACACGAGTCCTTGTAAACCATTAAACCCGAAAGAAAGCTTTTGTAACGAACGTAGTTGACATATAGAGTCGAAAGGAATCATGGAACCGCGAAGATTCTGCCACGAGAGGTCGATTTCTTCGACAAAAGATAAAGAATCATCGCAAGTGATTCCTGTAAAGTTGCAAACTGAATTATTCGGGTTCCATGAATCGAATACTTTCGTATTCGATTCCTTGGCTAAGGCTGTTTTGAGAGTCATCAAAAGTTCGCGTTCATCGTAGCTAACCACCGCCAACGGAGTGGTTAGCCCGATGGCGAAAAATAGAAAGAACAAGTGGTGGTAAGAAGTAGTAGTAGTCATGGTGGTTTCTTTTTTTGGTGGTGGTTTTGAAATGGACTTTAAGAAGTGGTCATATTTAATTTGAGAAGATATAAATGCAATGGGCGATATATGTTAAGTTGTTGTTATCAGTCATACACTTGGGATATATCTATATATATATAACGCCCACAATAAGTTTAACGATGGTTAAAGTTGGTTATAAATCAGGTTTGGTTATTTATTGGTAATACAATATATTTCCATTTACGGATTAATTATATATGTATTCTAGAAGTAGATGACGATATATATATGATTGTGCATCTTCCACGACTCTTACCATCACGAGCTTCTATATCATCACAGTCTAATTAAGGTTGTGTTTCATATGGACGATAACGAAAAAATCGATCGAACTTGATATTTTATGTGATTGTGTGTCTATTTTTTTTTATCAGTATGTCTTGGAACTTTCAAATTTCGATTATTTTCATAGGATCGTGATTACTGTAGTATAAAATGATTATTTACCATTCGAAATTTAAAACATTATGGTAAAATGATGAAAATATATATGATAATGAATTTTAAAAGTTCCGTCACACGATAAAAATAATATCTACACCAATCATAAAATAAGCAAGTTGATCGATTTTTTTTATTAGTTCGACTGTTTTATTTACAACCATATTTAGTGAGCATCTTTCAATCGCACAACATTTTCATTTTCAGTTAATTAGTTATATAACATGTTTTTTACTTTTACTAACATTTCATTCATTCCAAGATTAGACTGTATTCAAACACTATAAAACAAATTGGTTTCTAGAAATTCTTATTTGTCATACAAATTCCTATCAAGTGTTGAATTATTCATGTTTAGACAATGCAATTTATTTCCATTCATTTGATTATGTAGTAATCATAAGCTAGTATGACTCAAATTATGCGCATTAGTATCATGGGTAGGACCCTGAATGCTTTATATTATTGAGGACTCATATATTTTAAAATTGGATCAATTAAGCACAAGCATCTAAAATTTGATCCTTAATTGCCTTAACTAAACAAAAATGTTAATAGTGTCTCATAAATAAACTCGACATACTACAATAGTGAAAACGAGTGTGGAAGCCCACGCGATCGCAATGGATTCTTTATAGGCGTGAATTTGGGCGATGAATGATAGGAAAATTTGTTTATCTATTTATTTGGTTAGTCATGAAGGACCTACGTTGAAAGATAATTCAAACCTTGGGACTATTTTTTGGCTACAAATGACTTACTTTCTGAAAGACACTTAAACCCAGGGATTATTTTGCTAAATTCTATAGATAGAATTAACGCTACAAACTTTATTTGGTTAGTCCTGAAGGACCTACTTTGCAAATCTGATTCAAACCTTAGGGACTATTTTCGTGGCTACTGAAGGACTTACTTTGTAACGACAATTAAATCTTAGGGACTATTTTTGCCAAATTGCTATAGATAGCAAATAATCTTCTGAGACTTACTGCAAGACGATACTTAAACTTTGGGACTATTTTTGCCAAATTGCTATAGATAGCAATTAATCTTCGTAAAACTTTCTGACAACTTAAACCTTAAAGACTATTTTGCTAAATCTATATATATAGAATTAATCGCCATTTGTCTTCTTTTCTATAAGTATATCTGAGTGTGAAACCCGCGATCGCGTGGATTGAGCTTCAGCGACTTACTTTAATAAACCAGGGACTAATTTTGCTGGGTTCTTTATAGTTAGAATTAATTTCTAAGACTACTTCTGAACGCCTTTAAACCAGTTATTTTTTAGAGTTGTAAAACTTTCGTTTAATGTTTGAACTGCTGCGGTATTCTTGAGCATAAAGTATTTCTTGAGTTTAAACTTTCGTTAAATCTTCTTTGCGACACACGCTTTTAGTATATTATACAAATAGATAATTTAACTTGTACGCATTTATAACCTACATGTGTCCAGCAAATACAGATAAAATTGGTAATCATCATGATAATTGACAGATAGGAAACATCGAGCTAGTTTTACAAGTTTTATAAAAAAAAATAAAAAATAAAAAAAAAAAAAAAAAAAAAATTGAAAAAGGTGTGGAAACACGCACGAACATCACACGAATCAACTTTTTGAGTGCTAACCTAATAAAACAAAACAAGATATATCATTATTAATATTAGTGCATCCAGACAACTACGATATACACATCATACTTCCATTTTCTTTCACTTTCAATAAAAACAAAGTTGAAAATTTTAATTATAAAAAATATTTCAATTAATTGAGTGATTGGCAATAGTATTATCTGGATACGATTGAAAGCCGCCTTGGTTGACTTTTAATCTCATTAAACACGAGGTGTCACTCCAAATGTACATGCCTTGTTTGTTTGGTCACACAGTTGCTAACAATACTCGCCATTTTAATCACATGAAAGTTTATGCTATAAATATCTCACCATACTCTTTTTTTAAACTATTCATTATATATATGGTTAACCATAAACTCCTTTAAGTATCGAAGCTAAATGATCAATTGTGGAACAACCCTTCGACATGCACAAATGTTCTCAAATCTCAGCCAAGATAACTCGTTGCGGGTTAAGATTACGATAACTTATTTGTAACATCATCCATATAATCGTCGGCTCAACGAACTACATATAAGTGTCACGTCTTTTTTTTTTTTGAACTGCAAGTGTCACGTCTTTTTAAATGATGCATGTAACGTAACTTCAGACTTCTTTAATGTGTTTGTTATTACCTCAACTATAATACATATTATTCTAAATTGGTTCTCTCTCTAATAAATAAATTGTCATGAAATACAAGTACAAGATAACAAAATAATTAGTCTGTTTATATTTAATTAAAAGGGCAATTCCATATTTCCCCAATAAAAACACAAAAATTTCATATATCCCTAAACATGCATAAAATTCATTGTACAATATGCATTGTACAATATGCATTATTCACTTGTAAATTGGGTAAATATGACATTTTGAGGTTTAAACTGGGTAAATATGGAATTATCCCTTAGTTAAAAAGAGTTAGGGTTTGACTTAAACTACGGAATGCTTAGCATGCAAAGAAAACAAATATACTATAGAATTCAAATTTCATAGGGAACCCCCCCCCCCTTCCCAACACACATCTTTACACATAGAAGTGAGGAGTATGCTAATTTGTACATTCTTCCTCGCCTCACCATTACTAATGTGGCCGGTTAAAACAACATAGTGCAGGCGAGTGATGGTTACAGCCCCTCTCGGAGGTGGTTGAGTCTAAGTTGATAGTCGCCATTAAAAAAAAATTCATTGGGTAATACAATGTAACATTTGAAGTCACGTGTGTGAGTACTTTGAATCAATATTCCGCACAATATTTAAAGGTTTGTAGATTTTTTATCCAATAGAGACCTAAAGTATTTTCAATGCATGTTTGAACTAAACTCGTTAATAACTAAACTGGACAAACGGATGCATTTCATTTAATATCATAATGAGAGTTGTTTGGCAAACACTCTGTTGGGGCGAACATCATGATCATTCTAGCTTCGGTGTCATGTGCTTATAGAAATTGTATCATTTTTATGTGACATATTTGTCATACATGACTTATACTTGTGGTGGTCGTATAAAACATTTACATAAACTCTATGAACTCACCAACCTCGTGTTGACACTTTTAGCAATGTATTTTCAGGTATCTAAAGCATATACTTCATGGCATACATAAGGAGTTATCATAGAGTCGCGGTGACGACGCATCTCACATGGGTTTTATGCACTTTAAAACATCATTTGGATTGTGACAAACTTATTTCCGCACATGTTATTTTCATTTGGGACCTATATTTTGTAAACTCTGAATGTTTTAATAAATCAAACGATGTATTTTCAAAACGACACTTTAGGTCGTTCAATATAACTGTAACTGTGATGTTATGGCAGTCATCCCCCAGGTATTTCATTCCACTGCAAAACATGTATTTTGGGGGTGTGATAATTAGTCTAAGACCTGTAACGAAGATACTCACGACCTGGCGTTTATCGGACCTAAATCTGGGCAGCCCCCAGATTCTAGATTTGCGTATTAAGTTTTCAACAGAATCTAATCATGTCACGATTACTCGAAATCCGCATAAAGCACACCTTAATGATTATCAATTTATTATTCATCCACCTAGGGCTTACATTAACATATTAACAAATATGAATGAAGTAATAAACGTAATTAATACTCGACTAAGTAAACTATCGAATTAGAACAAATCAAAACATCAAATAATCATTAAAATTGGCTAATACCTACATGTATTAGCCCATAATCTCAATCATAATACAAGATAAGATGTTTAGAAAGATTCAAGTATAAATCGAAAGAGAATAATACGCTAATCGAATTATTAAAGTGTAGTAAAAAATTAAGTTAATTCTCCTATGGAACCATGGCAATAGCAGGATCTTCTTGGTCTTCTTTGTACATGGATTCGTGCCTTGTGGTTTCTCTCTCTTAAAACCGGATTTAGGTATTTATACTTTTCGTAAAGGGTCAATACGGTGATCGATTAGTCCGATGGGCGATCGAGGTAACTTCACGTGGGTCTAAGATTATTATATTCTAAAATATTCAGACACCTCCTTACGATACGCACAGTATTATAGAGATCAATACTGGCGTCTCGTGTCTTCAATATCTTGGAAATTTGTTGAAGTCATTGAGATGGATCTGCGAATCTAGATAAGGTCATATTACGTATCTAGACTAAAACAAGCATGTCCTTATGTTTGACCCAAGTTTCATATCTTGTGTATCCAATACTTGGATACTGCGTATTCTTCAAAGTCGCAATAGTCTTCATAATCGTCCTGTCTTGATATCTGGCGTGTCTGCTCTAGAATGATCTGACGTATTCTTGTCTGCTTTTGTAAACTTTATAGAACTTGATCAATTTGCTTCAAAACACGTCAATTATTGCTAACTTTCACCAATTGCTTGTAAATATCTGGAAAAAAAACATTTAAGCGATTAAGTATCAAATCTTATATAAAATAATAGAACACAAGTAATCTACATAGGATAAATGATGCTATTAATATGAACTTATTTGATGTCATCACACCCACTAGGCAAATGATGTGTGCAAATCTAATTTTTAAGAAAATTATAAAGCAAGAACTTTACCTATTAACTAACACACACGGCATTGTACGTTATCGTCTATAATATAGTAGTGGTAAGTCAATGATCAAACACTATAAACTAAGTAATTTACAGGTTTTAGTATTTACTTATAATTCTTGTGGGGTTTTGATGTTCACTAACGAACCTAAAAATAAATAGTCTTAATCAAAAGTTCGTTGTGCGGGATTCCATTGGGTCCGTTGTATCATTATTCTCTCAATTGAGATAGTGGGTCAGTGCACTCTTTAGATTGCTAAGATTGTAATATTAGTAACGTATGTTGGTGTAATCTATCTATAATACAAATTGTACATGCATGTGATTAGTATGGTGGAGGTTAGTGATTGGTTTCATCGATTAAAACCCTAACTTCTTAGTTAGGGTTTACATTAATTCTTATTAGATTACGCTTGCGTGGTGGAGGTGTTTGCTGGTTCGGTTGGTTTGTTTTAAGGTTGCTTACTGTAGAGGGTTTGAGAGATGATAACAAGGGTTTTCTTAAAAATAAGAATTCATCTGGTGCTACTAAGGATGCTAGAGAGGATCAGAATAATAATATGACTAATCGTGTTGTCAATTCGAAAATAGTTGGCGTTACTTCTTTTGATCCAGATCAGCGTGAACCACTAACGCGATCTGGTGTGTTGAACTTTGATTCAACAGCTGTTGTTACTACTCCAACTTTGGTATCTAGTTCGCACACAAGTGGTACGGGTTCATTATCCTCCATTAATAGGAGTGTTGGAGTGGTGATCGGGGTTAATACGAGTGGGAATGAGACCGAGCCGAATTATGGTCTTGACCGGTCATTTTGGAAGCGTGTAAGACCTATGAGCAAAGCTATGTACGGTGTTAAAGTTACGAATCTGGAGAATGCGAACAAAGGTACTAATGTTGTTTCTAATTGCCTCCCAAAGTTCATAATCAACCCCAACCAACGGTGCCCAGTGTGAAGCCGGTTTCATATCACGGATGCTCGTCGATTGATTCTCTGAGCGCAAGTCTAATTTTCGTAGGTTGGAATGTAGTAAAAAGTCTATTGGGGTGGATCTCCATTCCTATGAAAGTCGTTGAGAGTAAACTCTAAATTTGAGAATACCCTTTATGGTTATTTTCTTGGTAAACGTATTGCTTTTCCGGTTGTTGATTATTACGTTCGAAATCGTGGAACAAGTATGGTATTCAAAGGTTATGATGAATGCTAAGGAGTTCTTTTCTTTAAGTTTTCCACCGTAAAGGTGTTGATGATGTTCTTGAAAGCAGATAGTGGATGATTTGGAATGTGCCAATTATTCTTAAAACTGGACGTTGAATACTAATCTGCTTAAAGAGGATTTGACTAATATTAGGTATGGTTTAAATTTCATGATGTGCCCTTGCTATGTTTTCGATGATGGTCTCGACCTCCTAGCCACATTGATGTGCGTCAAAAATGTTAGATTCTTACACTAGTCAAATGTGCTTGGAATCATGGGGACGAAGTAGTTTTGCTAGGCGCGATTGAAGTTAAGGCGGATCGGGTTCTTAGGAGAGCATCACCGTTGAGATACCATTACTCGATGGGACAAAGTTATACTATTGAAAAGATTCGGGTTGAATTGAATGGAAACCGCCTCTGTGACACGTGTAAGCTTTTGGCCATACGTTGCTTGATTGTCCTAAATCTGCTCCACCTTCTACTCACCTAAGCAGTGTTAATGATGCTTTTCAAACTATCAATAACAAGAATAAGGGTAGGAATGGTGGTCAAAGTGTTCCGGTGAGGAGGATTTACTAAACACGTGTGGGTCCTAAATATGGTATCAACCTAAAGCGCCTCCTCCCGAACCAAGAAGATGGATAATACAAGAAGAAAGCCATCAAGTAGCTAGTATGCAGGTGGGACGAAGATTACTACAACTAATCCTTTTCTTTGCACTTAATTTGATCGATCATTGATGAATGTGGCACTCCTACCGATGTAGTGGGTTCCGTAATACAATGGAAGCTAAGGAGGTTGGGTCTCTTAAGATCGGTAATGTATCACAAGAACCGGTTGTGAGTGATTCAATGGAAGCTAACGAGATTGGTCCTACCCCTATTGTTGAGAAAATTGGGGAGTTCAAAAAGCTTCTTATTGATGCGAACGTTACTCTTGTCGATGATGATGGTAATCCTATTAAAAAGGTTGATTATCCGGTAAAAGAAAGGATTTTCCGTCTCTTCTTCTATTAAGAGGTTAAGCTGGCGTCTACAGGTGGGAGAGATTGTTGACTCGATAGTGATGAAGAGGTGGTTGTGAACAATTTTGATGGTCAATGAACCTATTGGTAGTGGTCGTGATCGTGAAAATGATTATGATGACTATGATTATAATGATTATGCGGATTAGGTCTACGATCTTCCGCGAATTTGGATCGCCATTATGACATCGTGTGGTATCGCTCCGATGAACTTGGTATGAAGTAATTTTGTTTCGTAGGAATTAATGTTATCTTTGAGTAGTGGTTTATTTTATTGTATAGAGACTAGGAAGTATCTTGTTATGTAATTTTCCGCCTATGTAGCAGGTTGAGATATGAGATTCACCCATATACATTGTATTTAAACGTTTTTTGGAGTAATATATTTGCCGAGTCTTCTGACCTTTTACCCAAAAAAAAGAAAAAAAAGAAAAAGAAAAAAAAGATCGTTGTGGTGTAAGTTGTAAAACAATAATATTAAAAATGTACACTCGTTTGCTTAGATTATGCTTTGAGTCTTAATAATAGCCATAATATCATGTAAGATTTTTTTTAGTATAAGACGTCAAAGAATAAGTCTTATCGCTTACTTTGATGGGAATATCGCCCTTTGTCACATACCTAGTAGTTATACTTTTACTCATTAGAAATATGCGCCTAAATGTATCATTCTACATCATTAGTTTGGTATTGTAGTTTTGGAGCATGAAAATCGATAGGGAAGTTGATTTCGCACTCTTACATTTAATTTGCACACTCAATATGATGTTGTAAACATTTATTCATTTGATACACGGTGCTTATTTCACTTGTACGTTGATGCATGCAAATAAAAATTTGGTATGTGCAAATCACTTTCCAAACTGTCGATCGAGAGAGAGTAATAATGTCTCCTTTTATCAAATTTCTTATATAAAACAACTACTAGATTCGCTAGCTTCATACGTTGCTAAAGGTGCAACCAAACAATATATTTTGTTCATCATTGATTACTTTCGAACCGATCACTTGATATGTATTTAAGGAGGGTGAGGGCCACGTACGTACCCAAGCTCCGACCAATTATTAGATTCAATTATTGTTTGGTATATATATAACATATAGCTCCAAATGTTTTATTCGATATATACATAAAAAGCATTTAACATATAGTTAGGCACGAAATATTTTTCTACTTATGAACGAATCTGTAATTTGCTTATAGAGTTTGTCTATGACGTGTTGAACTTTTGTTTTTGAAAGCAAAACCATAAAACATAAAAGGTGCTTAATTAGGTAATTAGTTTAGTATTTTGTGAATGAAGATAGAATTGCAGTCGAGTAGGTAAAGGTTCAACTTAACTTAGCCATTGATTGGTGGTCAATCCAATCATGCTCATCCTCAGTCAACTCACAGCCCATCACTTTTTCTTCTTATGTGTGGCCCATTTATTGATCACCCTAAGAATAATATATATATATTCTTTTATATATTTATATTATATATAAATAAAAGATCATTAAAATTTTATCCAAATATAAAAATACTTTTATGTTTAAAATAGTTTTTCTTGAAAAAAATCTATATAATTAATTTTTTAAAATATAAATGGTGTAATTTAAGTACAAAATTCGGTTTTCGGTTTGACCATAATCGAACCAATTTGATTTGATTTCGGTTCGGTTCGATCGCATATATTTTTATTCGATTCGGTTTGCCGTTATGAAAAAAAAAAAACCGAACAACCCGAATCGAATAAACCGACAACGAGAACCGAACCGACGAACACCCTAGTTGAATCCAAATGAAGACAGTAAGACTGTAAAGACTTCTCCTGTAATTTAGTATAAACATTACAGCACATGTTTTTCACAAAGAAAAATAAGAGGGCTTTTATTTTGAAGAAAACTAGGTCTTTGTTTGTGAAAAACCAAAGCTGAAAGGATCTCACATCATATCTCTAATAGGTTTTTCTTTGATAAAAAGGTAGAATTGCCCAGTAAAAGCATTTTGAAGAAAATGGTGATGACACAACAGATGTAATGGGGTGAAGTTGAAAGATGATAAAGTTGGTGTTAAGCCATTAAACAGTCAAAAGCAACCACGCACGACCCATGCATAACCTACATTGAACAATAATAAACTTTATTGTCACCTTTCAAAGTACATTGTTGACCTAAAAGACTTCTAGTTTAACACTCCAATATTGGTTAAAATCACATCTTATCTCCATGTGAGTATTATTCCCCATGGCTATTAGTTTGTGTCAATATAACTATGATAATTCATAAAAATGAAAAGAGATTCAATGAATTTAATCATTACATCAACAACAAAAAGGTTTGCATTTTATATGAGATTGTGGATGAAAGCTTTATGACTCGGGAATGCAATAAGTTTGTGGTCAAATAAAGATAAATTTTTTGAAGGAAAAGATAAAGAAAAAGTGTTTAAAGTTATTGGTCATGTTTTCATCAAAAGTTTGAAGATATGCAAATGCCATTGTTGCTCCACTTTAAGAAACAGTTTTTCGGTAATCATAACTCCATTTTGAGTTGTCTTTCATTTCGTTTTAACAAAGAATACAACATACAACAGTTTTTAAGCTATTAATCCTTTACATTTGGTAATTTATTTTAGAAATAGATAAAAGTTACGTGAATTTAAAAGTAAAATCTTATGCTACCGGAAAAATATATTTCGAAATGTAATTTTAACAAATACAATAATGAGAAATAACACTTTCAAATTTGTAAATTTATGGAACTCTATAAGTTTGTACATGCATTGGTTTCTTTAAACTGCTTTAGCAAGAAACTAAATGAGGAAGATTCTCTAAGTTAAAACACAACTTGACTCAAGTTAGGGACTTATGAGCCATTAGATTTAATCCAATGACTCAAATCAAAAGAAGATCTTTTAATTTGAGTCATTGGATTAAATTCAATGGCTCACAATTATCTAACTTTAGTCAAATTGTATTATACAATTTGAGAGGATCTTAATCCGAAACGAAGAGGGGGTGGTCACTAATTTGAATTAGGGTTTTCAACATATTTGTCGTGTGTGGATCTGAACTAGGTGTTCTTGGATTGAAAACGGGCATTTATTGTGGTGATTGCATGGTGAGAGTATGAAGTAAGGGTTTCTGGGTTCGGGAGGGAAAGGGAGTGGTCGTAAGATTGGAAAGTCTAAGGATAATAAGGCGTCTTCGAATACTAGTTCAGCTGCTAGAAAAGGAGTTGAAGATGAATGACTGAGATCATTCCCTACCTTAAAGAGGCTTTTAGTAGCACATCTCATAATTCGTTATCTGCTAAGAGACAAGATATTGAGAGTCAAATGCATGAAGGAAAGCTCGTGTTAGTGGGAGATGATGGTAAATCGTTAAAACCTTCTAACGAAGCTTCATATATTGCGTGTACTGATGTGATGAGGGGTGAAAGTATCATGACTGATGATCTTGGTCGTACTTTGAATGCTACTAATACGAGAATGCAAGTAGATGATTCTAGGCAGAAAACTAATGGTAATACGTTGAGTACTTTCGCTGCTATGCTTAACGATGATGTAACTAAAACTCAAGTTTATTTTCGTGTTCTTACTACACTTGATTTTAGTGAATGTGAAGTAGGCATACCTAGATCTTCTGTGGAGGAGGTAAAAGGCAGATTGGCTAACTCACTATAACGTTTGACGAAAATATGACATACAAAAGATTATGATAGATGCCAATGGCTCTTTCTTTTTCAAATTTGGTTTAAAAAAAAAGGTTGATAATGTACTTGAGAATAGTCTTTGGATGATTCGTACTATACCGATAATTCATAAAAAATGGACTACTCCTACTAGTTTGAAAAAGGAGAAGTTAACCCGTGTTACGGTTTAGGTTAAACTTCATGATGTTCCAGTGGCGGCATTCACGGCTGATGGTCTTAGTGTTATAGCAACAAAAATTGGCAAGCCATTAATGCTTGATTCGTTTACTCGTATGACGTGCAACAAATCATGGGGAAGAGATAGCTTTTCGCGTACTATGATTTAAGTAAGTGCTGAAACGCTTTGAAGGACTCAATGGTTATTGCTATTCCGAATTTGGAAGAAGCTGGTACATTTACGAACAAAGTTCTATTGAGTACGAATGGTCTCCTCCACGATGTACCACTTGTAGGATTTTTGGACATGACTCAGAACTTTGCCCTAAATTGGTTACTTCAAAGTCCACGAATCGTGTGGCGGGGCAATTTGATAGTGTCCAAGTAGTGATGAAGAAACGAAGTTATACTGGAACTGGGTGGAAAGAAACAAGCTGAAGGAAATTATAGAGTTAGTACCAGGCCTAAACTTGTCTATAAACCCATCACCGAACAGGTCATCGCCTAATAAAAATACAAGTAAGTCGAATACTATAGATAGTGGGGTCCTTAAAACTAATAATCCATTTTCAATTCTTGTGGAACTAAAGTGGTATCTAAGTTTCAGTTTAAACCTAAGAAACAAGTTTACCAAGCTGTCTCTAAAAAGAACGGTGCTAGTTCAAGTGGTACAAAAAAGAATTCTGAAGTAGAGACAAGCTCAGCTTCTTTTGATGTACTTAATATGATTGAGAAAGATGACGAGCTTGGTCCAAATGGGGGGTCGTCAAATTCAGGTAAGAAAGTTGTCTAAGATGTGCGTGGTTCAACATTTGGTAGTCCATGTATTACACTTTTGGTTGCAAGGATTAATGAGTTAGAAAGTCATATGCTTGATGGGAAGCTTGTGCTACCGGGTGATGATGGGAAGCAGCTAAAACCTTATAATCAACACTTCCTAGTTCTTCTATTATGGCTTTTAAAAAGGTTGATGATCCGGTTAATGAGAATAGTGATAGTGAAATGATCGAGGTATACAATGAAACTGCTAGTTTTATGGCTTCTCCAAGCTTCAAGGTTAATAAAACTTCTAAAAGTGGCAATGGAGTGGGAAATAAAAGTTTTATGAGCAATAAAAGGAAACTTATGATGAAGATCCATACGATGATGATGATTTTGTTGATCCTGGTTTGATTGATGCTCAAATGCAGTTTACTAATGCGTTTGACATTAGTTTTTGTGGTCAACTTAGATAACATTTGTAGTAGATCTTATAAGTGTGGCATGTCATTCTTATGATAGTTTAAGTTTGGAGCATAGTTGGTGCGTTTGTTTTCGTCAGTTTTGGGCTAAGATGTGGGATTCACCTAAATTCGTTATACTTAACTATTTTTTAGAGTAATAAATTTGCCAGGGAAACCCTTTGCAAAAAAAACATGGTATGGACTCTACCGTTAAAAAAGGTACTAAGGAAAGAGTGTCTACATCTACTTCTACCGTGGCAGCTAATGTGGCATCTACTTCAAAGGGTATAACGCCCATTGATACACCATGCGGAACAATTGCTAACTGAAGAGCCAAGTCCTAATTTTTCTACCACCCAAATAGTTGTTCAAAAAGTGGCTACGAGTTTGCATGCTGGTGATGACATGAGAGTGATGTGGAGGATGTTTTTGAAGAAACTCAGAAATTTATGGCTTCAAAATATTTGAAAAATAGAAGTGGATGTGGAACCAAGAGCTTGTACGAAAGGTGGAAGGAAACAATGGATGATGATTATAATTCATACGATGATGATGAGTAGAATGCAAATAGTCTATCTGAAGAACAAGAGCCTTTTTGTTACGCCTTAGACAACAAGCTTCGTGATCGAAAGAAATAGTACGTTATTTTTGGTGTAGTTTCGAGTCAAATGTAATCTAGTAATAGTTGTCTTTTTTGTTTTTTGAAGTAGTTGTGCTTTGTCACGTTAGCTTTACCGCATATATAACGAGTTGGGATATGAAATGTCACTCACATCCGTTGTACTTAAACGTTTTTTTTGAGTAATATATTTACCGATGTAAAGAGAATCTATTTTGATCATTCATGACTTGAATATTTTTAACATTAACACTGATTACTCTAGTGAGTAGTGACTATATAAATTGCTTACAATGAGAAATGTATAGCGACAACTCCAAAAGGTAAGATAGAGGTTGCGGTCTTGGATCAAATGAAAACCTACTACTTAGCTAGTATGCATGTTAACGTTCTTTTCTAGTTGACACTACTAGATAATCCTTTTGGTCGATGACTCGTTTCAACAATAAAAGCCCACTACCCGAGTATCATGAACTAAGCCCAAGTTATGCAAGCCTGGTTTCTAACTATATACTTGCTCACTTTGATCCGAGTTAATACCATTATATTGACCCTAAAACTTTTTCTTTTAGAGAAGATCCTTCAATATGGTACCACAAAGATGCATACTATTATAAATGTGGTTTGATTCCATTCACCAAATGAGCTACTCGTATCTAACAGGCTATTGCAAATCTAAATATAACGAAATTATTCATTATATTACATTAGATGATGCTCAAGTGTTAGAAGACTATTGTTTGTCCTAAAGTAAAACCTAGTGGGATGAAAAACAAACAAAACTTCCAAAATATCAAATTTAAATATCAAAATCAAAAGGAATAAAAAGGAATAGTTATGGTCTTTGTCTATCTTTCTGCATACCAAGGCTTCTTGAGTAAAGCCAAGACTGCGAGTTACGCCAAAAACTTGACTTTTGAACTGAGTTAAAACCTCCAGACTTCTCCGGCATCTCTGTAGGAGATAATCAAGATCTCTCATAACTGAGAGCATTGCCTCCTTTAATTGTTTAACTGCATTTTCCATATCAGACACTTCTCCATCAATCAAAATGGCTTCACGTTTGATGAGCTTACAAAAAGCGGCGCCGCCACACTCTCTTGAACACTAGCCAAGGCGACTGATATCTCTCTTTCCATGCGACGTGTCTCCTCTTTGACAGCTGAAATCTTTTGTGAATGAAGATAGAATTGCAGTCGAGTAGGTAAAGGTTCAACTTAACTTAGCCATTGATTGGTGGTCAATCCAATCATGCTCATCCTCAGTCAACTCACAGCCCACCACTTTTTCTTCTTATGTGTGGCCCATTTATATCAGCATCACCCTAAGGAAATTTGTACAGTTAAATCCAAATGAAGACAGTAAAACTGTAAAACAGTTCTCTCCTTATGTTTAGTATAAACGAGTGTTGGAAAACCCGCGCGATGCAAATGATTGCTAAAGGACTTACTTGCAATGACACTTAAATCTCGGGGTTGTTTTGCCAAGTTGCGAAAGATTATTAATGCTAAAGGACTTACTGCTGAACGACACGAACCCGAAAATTTGCCAAATTCACAAAGATTGCATTTAATGCCTTGTTTGCAAAACCTAACTCCCGCCTTTTAGTATATATATAAATATTACCACACATGTAAAGCAGTTCTCTCCTTATTGGGAATCATGCTTTTCTGGCGGTCATTGTTTTGAAAGTTCGCCAAGAAAGAACTAAACACGAGAAAGCGTGCCTTGATAACCAACACGCGTTTATACCTTTTTGATTTGATACATTTGGCTTCCTCGCACCGGCGTCATGGAGTGCTCAAAAGAGTCCAACGGGTTATCGATGACAATGTTACGACCGAGGTCTCGAACGTAGTTTTTAAAGACTAAATTTTTGCTATTCAAAATTTGCTGGTGCACTTGTTGCTTGCCTTCTCACCTGTCGTTCGGTGTAATATTCTAAATCAATATGTTTTTGCATGTATGGATAGTTTATTTAAAAGTTCTATGTTAATCAAATCTTTTGTATTTGAGTTTTAAAAGTAAACTATGTCTTTCACGAAGCCTAATATTTTGTTTGTGAAAAACATGATCGATCGCATTTATATCAAGTTGAGAGTATCTCATCTAATAGTGTCCTACAAATGAGCTCATTTTTATTCGGAAAAATATTTGCAATTGCCCAATAAAAGTATTTTGAAAAAAAAAAAATGGTGATGATATACGCTGGGATGAAGTTGAAAGATGATCATAAAGTTGGTCTTAAGTCATTAAACAGTCAAAAGCAACTCACGAGTCACGACCCATGCATAACCTACATTGAACAATAATAAACCAGTTATTTTAATCCAAGCCACTAAAACTTTATTGTCACCTTTCAAAGTACATTGTTGACCTAAAAGACTTCTAGTTTAACACTCCAATATTGGTTAAAATCACATCTTATCTCCATGTGAGTATTATTCCCCATGGCTATTCGTTTGTGTCAATATAACCATGATTATTCATAAAAGTGAAAAGAGATTCAATGAATTTAATCCCTCAAAAGAATAGTCCATGGTTTTCAATGTTTTGGACAAACAATCTATGTCTATGTTTTCTAAAAATTCGATCGAACACTAAGTAACATTTGATAGCCTTTGAATGGGCCTCATTCAGAGAGGAAATCCTAATCGGTCAAATGGAGAGTGTTTGATAAAAATCCAATAAATCTTGTAGAGTTATTTACCATAACGCATACGCATTTTAAAAGAATAAACATGGCAAATAATATGTTTTATCTATGAAAATATGATTAGAAATCGAATAAGAAAAGATTGTAGTTAATCATACAACTTATAATGATAATTTTGCCAAACAACATGTTTTCATTCGTAATCAATGTGGTTGTAGTCTTCAAATCATTCAGGCGTTCAACCTATTCAAAGACTAAATCACTATAAACTATCAAACAACCCCTAAACTATATCCGGAGATGGTAACAATATAATAAAATTTTCAAGTAACAAAAAAATCTCAATTCACCACCTTTGACGTTTTGTGCGATTGAATCATTACATCAACAACAAAAAGGTTTGCATTTTATATGAGATCGTGGATGAAAGCTTTATGACTCGGGAATGCAATAAGTTTGTGGTCAAATAAAGATAATTTTTTGAGGAAAAGATAAAGAAAAAAGTGTTCAAAGTTATTGGTCATGTTTTCATCAAAAGTTTGAAGATATGCAAATGCCATTGTTGCTCCACTTTAAGAAACAGTTTTTAGGTAATCATAACTCCATTTTGAGATGTCTTTCATTTCGTTTTAACAAAGAATACAACATTTTTTTTGGGGTAAAGGGCCTCCGATCCACCCGGTAAAATATGTTACTCTAAAAAACAATAAAGTACAAAAGGAATGTGACTAAAATACCACATTAACATCAAGTAACCGCTTGAACAACCACTATAAATGATCCAACTAGCTACACACAACTAGAAAACCAAAACAAAACCAAGCATAAACTAAGACACACCAACTTTTATGCTAACAAAAGGAAAACAACCTATCCAAGTCTAATGTCATACAAATCATCATCATAATCATATATTGTAGTCACATGTATCATCTTTCCATTGTTTCAAAAGACTCCTCTCGTTCCTTCCACTACTGAAATAATTATTCTCGTTAGGATATTCCAAAACTTCATCGTCGTCGCTATCAGAAACATCCACATTACCAACATTAGAGAATGGGTTACCCACCTTGGTTGAAGAAGTACACGTAGAGGAGGAGATACTAGTTTTATAAGCCGCATCCTGCTCCTTCTCTTTTAAATCAACCCTTTTTAGAGGTTTACCATCATCATCCATAAGAGTAACATTTCCTTCAATAATTAGCTTTTCAATCTTTCCAATTTTATCAACAATAGGAGTAGTACTTCCCAAAGAATACAACATACATCAGTTTCTAAGCTATTAATCCTTTATATTTGGTAATCTAATTTAGAATTAGATGAAAGTTATGTGAATTTAAAAGTAAAACCACTATGCCACGGAAAAATATATTTCAAAATATAATTTTAAAAAATACAATAATGAGAAATAACACTTTCAAACTTGTAATTTTATGGAACTCTATATCTTATAAGTTTGTACATGCATTCGTTTTTAACGGAATTTTATTAAATTGCTTTAGCAAGAAACTAAGAGGGTGGTCACTAATTTGAATTAAGGTTTTCAACATATTTGTCGTGTGTGGATCTGAACTAGGTGTTCTTGGATTGAAAACGGGCATTTCTTGTGGTGATTGCATGGTGAGAGTATGATGCAAGTGTTTCTAGGTTCGGGAGGAAAGGGGTGATCGTAAGATTGATAAGTCTAAGGATAAAAAGGCATCGAGTCGGAATACTAGATCGGCTGCTACAATGGGAGTTGAAGATGAAGGATTGTGATCGTTCCCTAGCTTGAGAGAGGCTTTTGATAGCACATTTCCTACTTCGTTAGCTGCTAAGATATGATATATTGAGAGTCAAATGCATGAAGGAAAGGTCGTGTTAGTGTGAGATGACGGGAAATCATTAAAACCTTCTAACGAAGCTTCAAACATTGTGTGTACTGATATGATGAAGGACGAAAGTATCATGGTTGTACTTCGAATGCTGCTAATACGAGAATGCAAGTGGATGATTCTGGGCAGAACCTAATAGTAATACCTTGAGTACTTTTGTTGCTATGCTTAACGATGATGTAAACAAAAATCAAGTTAATTTTCGTGTTCTTACTACGCCTGCTTCTAGTGAAAGCGAAGTAGTGATACCTAGATCTTCTGTAGAGGATGTAAGTGGCAGATTGGCTAACTCATCATACGGTTATTTCAACGATAAACGTGTGCCGTTTCTAGTTGTGTAGAATTATATGTTTAACATTTGAGGAAAATACGGCATACGAAAGATTATGATGAATGCAAATGGTTTTTTCTTTTTCAAATTTGGTCCCAAAAAATGTTTGACGATGTACTTGAGAATGGTCCTTATATGATTCGTACCATACCGATAAATCCTAAAACATTGGACTACTTCTACTAGTTTGAAAAAAGAGGAGTTAACTCGTGTT
The DNA here is from genome assembly GCA_022545495.1 of Chrysanthemum lavandulifolium. NCBI lineage: Eukaryota > Viridiplantae > Streptophyta > Magnoliopsida > Asterales > Asteraceae > Chrysanthemum > Chrysanthemum lavandulifolium. The sequence continues at coordinate 746,366 of CM040242.1, read as the reverse complement.
CCAGTTTGAGTTAAACTTTATGATGTTCCAATGGCTGCATTTACGGTTGATGGTCTTAATGCTATAACAATAAAAATTGGAAAACCGTTAATGCTTGATTCGTTTACTAGTACGACATGCAACGAATCATGGTGAAGAAATAGCTTTATGCGTACTATGATTGAAGTAAGTGGTGAAAATGCTTTGAAGGACCCAATGGTTATTGTTATTCGAATTTGGAAGAAGAGGGTATAGTTACATAAAATTGCTATTGAATACGAATGGACTCCTCCACGATGTGCCACTTGTAGGATTTTTGGACATAACTCAGAAATGTACCCTAAATTGGTTACTTCAGAGTCCATGAATCGTGTGGAGGGGCAAATTGATAGTTTTCATGTAGTTACAAAGAATCGAAGTAATACTGGAAATGGTGAAAAGAAACAAACTGGAGGAAATTATGGAGTTGGTACCAAGCCTAAACTTGTCTATAGGCCAATCACGAATAGGTCATCGCCAAATAAGAATACAAGTTAGTCACATACTGTAGATAATGGGTTCGTTAAAACTAATAATCCATTTTCAATTCTTGAAACGGAGGCGTGTGATTTGGATAGCAAACATGGTACAAACTCTACTGTTAAAAAGGGTACTAAAATAGAGCCTCTACATCTACATCTATCGTGGCATCTACTTCAAAGGGTGTAACGCACAATGTTGATACACCTATGGACGCGGAACAATTTCCAACTAAAGAGAAGCCAAGTCCTAATCTTTCTACTGCCCCTACATTTGTTAAAAAAGTGGATACGAGTTTGCATGCTGTTGACGACAGTGAGAGTGATGTGGGGGAATGTTTTTGATGAAACTGGGAACTTTATGGCTTCAAAACGAAAGTGGATATGTGACCAAAAGCTTGTACGAAAAGTGAAAGGAAACATTGGATGACGATTATAATCCATACGATGATAATGAGTACAATGCAAATGGTCTATCTGAAGAACAAAAGGCTTTCTATGATGCTTTGGACATCAAGCTTCATAGTCGAAAGCAACAATAGGTTTTGTTTGGTGTAGTTTCGAGTCAAATGTAATCTAGTAGTAGTTTTTTTTTAAGTAGTTATGCTTTGTTACGTTAACTTTACCGCTTATGTATCGGGCTGAGATGTGTTATTTCACGCACATTCGTTGTACTTAACATTTTTTTGAGTTATATATTCACCGGATGTAACAACCTATCTATACTACATTATAATGTATTTAGGAGTTTCTATAAAAGAAGTCTTAAAAACATAACCCCACACATATTACTATAATTAGTAATTCATATAATTAAGAAAAGAAGCATAATGTACAACACTTTAATGCACATAATTTTCGGGACGTACAAGATAAGAAGCATAACGTACACCACTTTAATGCACATATTAAAAAAAATAAACACCACATTAATGCTATTTAATATAGTCAATTAATTAAGCGATAAATAAATACAATTAATGAGTTATTAAAACACCCCTAACGTAATAAATACAAATTATCAAACATAATATACAACAAAATTAAACACAATTTCTACATTAAATGTCATTAAATAAATAATATTCAAGCCGAACGGAAACAAGTCAAATGGGCTTCGAGCTCGAAGCAGGAGCAGCTAAGCAGACTCGAGCTCGAGCAGCACGGCTAAACGAAATTCTTGAAATCCAGAATTTATTGCCAAAAGAACATAATAAACTAAAATCATGATTCACTGAAATTTTATTTCGAGTACGCAACTTGCCCATAATGATGGTACTCTGCATTAAATGTCACTAATACAAATAATAAAGCACATTATACAAATATTAAAGCCCGAACAGGCAACATGCAAATGGGCTTGAGCCCGAACAAGATTAGTTAACGGGCTCGAGCCCGAACAAAGTGGCCAACGGGCTCGAGCCGAACCAGCACGGCTAAATGAAATTCTTGATATTCATAAATTTATTGTCAAAAGAATATAATAAACTAAATACATGATTCAGGAAAATTTATTTCAGTGCCCACGCCAAGCAACGCACGGGCACCTCGCTAATAAAAATAATAGGGCAAATGACAAAACAAAATGCATTGAACTCGACACGTTTATGATTGTGTATAACCAACTATTTTTTTTCTTATTGTGCGTACTGAACTTTCAAAATTCGATTATTGTGTGTATTTTGTGACTATTTTACCCTTAATTACACATAATGATCGAAATTTGAAAGTTCAGTACATACAATAAGAAAAAAAATAGTTGGCTACACACAATCACATAAAGTGTCAAATTCGATGCATTTTTTTATCGTTTGCCCAAAATAATAATAATAAAATAAAAATAAAAATAAAAAATCTACGACAATCAACTAATGAACCATTAGCATCTATCTTGAGCATTCATGACTGGAATATTTTAACATTAACACTGATTACGCTAGTGAGTAGTGACTATATAAATTGCTTACAATAAGAAATCTATAGCTACAACTCCAAAAGGTAAGAATTAAGATAGAGGTTCCGGTCTTGGATCAAATGAAAACCTACTACTTAGCTAGTATGCATGTTAACGTTCTTTTCTAGTTGACACTACTAGATAGCCCTTATGGTCATTGACTCGTTTCAATAACAAAAGCCCACTACCCGAGTATCATATACAGATCATGAACTAAGCCCAAGTTATGCAAGCCTGGTTTCTAACTATATACTTTGCTCACTTGATTCGAGTTAAAGAGCCTCTGAAAATCAATACCATTGTATCGACCCTAACACTTTTTCTTATAGAAAATATATGATCCTTCAATATGGGCTAATGATTTGTACACTTATTTTTTGATTTGCACAATCCACTTTATGCTATACAGAGTTGTACAGTTGTTATATGTTGCATCTCCGGTTTGTACACTGAAGTGTACGAATCAAAAAAATAAGTGTACGAATCAACACTCTTCAATATGGTACCACAAAGATACATATTATTATACAAATCTAATGCGAAACTTGTGGGTATAACATCTTAATCTCGTTTGATTGTAAATGTGGTTTGATTCCATTCACCAAATGAACTATTTGTATCTAACAGACTATTGCAAATCTAAATATAACGAAATTATTCATTATATTACATTAGATGATGCTCAAGTGTTAGAAGACTATTGTTTGTCCTAATGTAAAACTAGTGGGATGAAAAACAAACAAAACTTCCAAAATATCAAATTTAAATATCAAAATCAAAAGGAATAAAAAGGAATAGTTATGGTCTTTGCCTATCTTTCTGCATACCAAGGCTTCTTGAGTGAAGCCAAGACTGCGAAGTTACGGCCAAAAACTTGACTTTTTGAACTGGAGTTAAAACCTCCAAGACTTCTCCGGCAGTCTGCTGCCGGAGATAGTCAGCATCTCTCATAACTGAGAGCATTGCCTCCTTTAATTGTTTAACTGCATTTTCCATATCAGACACTTCTCCATCAATCAAAATGGCTTCACGTTTGATGAGCTTACAAAAAGGAGGCGCCGCCACACTCTCTTGAACACTAGCCAAGGCGACTGATATCTCTCTTTCCATGCGACGTGTCTCCTCTTTGACAGCTGAAATCTTTTCGTTTTGGTCTTCAGTTAACTCATTCCCAACAGACTGCCTTAGTAAACGAAATGCTACAGATGGTTTGAAACCAGAAGCCCATAAAAGAGTACGTTCGAAAGAACTGAACCAAGGTGGTGAAAACATGAGGAATACATCTGACTCTGCGGCTTTGCTTTTCTCATCATAGTATTCTTGGTAATGAGACAACACTTGTTGGACCAAATGCGTTAACTCTTCTTCTTCTTCAACACTTGCTGAAGCTGCAGCTAGTAGCTTGTCAAGGTAGCTTCTGTGTTGGACCTCCCAGGCCTCAAAGTATTCACCAAATGATTTAGTAGTATCCATTTTTTGAAACAAGGCCCAATACCAAGAATAAGTAGTATTAATGACTTGCTTATATAGTGCATCATGATATATCTCGACTATTTTGTTTTGATTGATTCTTAGCAAAGAAGTTTGCTTAATGCCTTGTTTGTGGTGAATATTTGTTTGGCGGTTCAAGGCACGGCAGCAAGGAAACGCATTTTTATATTCGCTTCAATATATACGCAATATATAATTCTCTATATTTAACTACATAAATATCTAGCTAACCTTCTAAGTAAGGAAAGCTTACACTTTATTTAGAACCCTAGCTAAACCCCTATAGAAAACTAATTACCAAAGACCAAAAGATTCTCTAATTAACCAATAACTTGTATTAGAAACTAATCTATCGTTAATCATGCATTCTTTTGTGTGTGTCAAGATATCCAAACGAGCTTTGTCGTTTTCCAAAAAAAAAAAAAACTTTTTGTACCCAGTATTAATTTTTGGATTTCTAGGCAAAAAGGTAAAATATGGAGTAAAATATATGGAGCAAACATGTAGTTTATGGAAACCCTAACGAAACTTAACGAACCTTTCTCATATATGTAAAAACTGTTGGGTTTTACTAATCATAACAATTATATAAAACAAGTAAACATCATCAAAGCGACGCGGTGAGTAATAGGAATAATACTTGTAAATTAACTAACCGAATTAAAAGTATGTGCGTACTTTTGCGAATTAATGCAATTAGGGTTTATGGAAAACCTCAAATTAGGATCAAGAACAAGAAAACCCTAAACCCTAATAAATTAGGGTTTGTGAATGTCGACCAACACCTATGTCGACCCACCAATGAAATCAACCACCAAGATTCACAAGCTCAAACGTGCTTGTTCTTCGTTCTTGTACACACGCATTAATAGCGATTTGATGTGAAAAGCTGGTTTTTGATCACGAAACAAACCAAATACTTATTCTTTAGTTAAGCAAATCGAATCCCTTTGGGAAGGGAGTTCGACCGCCACACAAAAGAAAGAGGAGAAGGAGAGAAATTAGGTTTGCAAGTCACCAAGATTAGGTTTAGAATGAACACGATAGGATTGTATTTATAGTTAACCAATCTTGGAGAACAAGTCAATGTGCTGGGTTGGGTTGGGAACCCCAACCGATCGGCCAATCAATCCCAAAGGATTCTAGATTCTTCCGACTTATAATTTCATCTCTAGTCCTTTAAGTTTACATTTAACGATCGTTAGCCAAACCTCGTTAAATATTAATCACCGATTAAGTATTTATTTAGTGACTAATAATTAATAATAATAACGTTTTATATATTATAATTATTTACATCAATTCTCATACGTAATGTGTGCAATCCAAGTCTCGAGTTCGAATCGGTCATACTAATATTAATAATTATCCATAAACCTTTCGGCTCCCACTGGATATTACTTAATATAGTAATGACATTGGTTAGTCTAGCTTTCACACGCCAATGCCCCCAGATCAAATCGAGTATGGTCTCTGGAAAAACCATTTAATGATTCATCATTTTACTTATCATTTGTTACTAATACTACATTAACTATGAATATGGATCAAGTCATTTCATAAGTTAATATACATTCTCGTTGTATTTTGATTGAACAAGATTACCAAATCATCTCGAACGTATTCCGGATAGATCTTGGGTAAGGCCTTACAAACATCTTGCCAATCCTACGAGGCCCAAATATAGTATTATGCTTTGAAACAAATTCAAAGGAACAAATTCTCTTGACTACAAACATAACTCATGAACTTTGTAACACTTGAAAATAGCCCTTATAACTACCGATTCACGGATAGCGTTAGACTATCTTACACAAGTGCAGAGACATTCACAACAATTATCCGGTATCTCAAGTCCGAGGATAAACACTTTATGATATACTTAATGACAAAGATCCATAAAGTATCATCATGTAAAGTTGGGATGAGTCCATATTCAATTCATTGAATATCATGTGAATCTGGTATGTCCCACGATCAATATACTTTAAAAGTATATTCTACCAAAACTCAGATTTGTCTTAATTCAATGACATTCCCACATCATTAATCGACAACGGACTATTTAGAATAACATAAGTTATTCACGGATTAAACATGCAAATATAGGATATAATATTAAGAAAATGAAAATAAACATAACCAATATTTTATTCCATTTAAATAATATTTGTTCATAACATCCCTTATCCAAATACTAAATAGATCAATGCATGATAATACTTGTTAATGAATTATGCCTCAAGTAATGACAATCATA